>JASAMX010004568.1:0-11833 GCA_030248175.1 Microlaimidae sp. YZB2_3 | reverse complement strand
TTCAACAGTAGGTTTGGAAACGTCAAAAAATTTTGGAAACGTGAAGCGGAGCTAAAAAGAAAAAAAAAGATTTTTGATAGGTTTTTAGGCTTAGGTGTAGTTAGTTTAAAAATTTTGAAAATTTTAAACTTTTAGTTTAGTTAGTTTTTATATTGCAAGGGCCTTATCTTTGGCTCCGAGTTCCTCATTTTTGGCTACAAGATTCAACTCCAAGCTTCTTCAGCTCGAGTATTTATTTAAATTTTAGGTATTTAAAAATTGATAATACAAATCATCCATTGTTATTATTTAAGTTTTATGTTATCTTATACCCTTTTAAGGTATGTGTTTGTATGGAAATCTTTATATTTTAGTTGTACGCTTGCTGTTCGGAAAATTAAAAACGTTAGAATTTACTCATGACCCAGTTTTCTTGGGTGTGCGACTGAATATTAAAAAAAAATTAGCAATAGAACGAAAACAAAAAAAAAACCAGAATAAACCATGTGCTACTTTAAAAATTTAGATAATGCATTTACACACAGGTTGTTGTGAAAAAAGTATTGCATCAATTGAAATTCTGTTAATATTATAATAATGTATTGTTTATAAAAAAAAATCTGCTATTATTTTAAACGGCAGTAATTATTTATTAGAAAGCCAGGAAGAAAGGGTGGCACGTGTGTTTTATTTAAATTAATAACCAATGCCTGACGTTAAATCTTTTTTATTATCTGAAACTTTTTTATTAGCCCTTTCAGTTACATGTTTTATTTAAAAAAAAGTTTAAATAACACATGAGACAATAACAAGAGTGATATTAATGTCTAAATTTAAACTTTTAGTTATTATATTTTTTGAAAAAACTGTTAAATAAAATAATATTTATTAATGAATACGTACAATACCTAGAAAGTAGTTAAGAAAAGAAAAAAATTCTAAAAAATAAACTATTTTAACACCCATATTAATTTTTACAAAAGTGTTTTTGCATGACTGTCTGATAAACATAATTCCTGAAAAAATTTAACACCATAAGTCGCATTTATTAAAGGTTCATTCTAAGCTTTCCTGTGTATTCTCTAAACTTAACTCGTTGGTGTGTAATCGTTTGGTTCGAAGCCTTTCCGGTGGAAATTTTAGTTCAAAAAGCATGTTTTTCAATTTACAGGGTTTCAATTTAGAAGTTCGCTGCTTAGTAAACAAAATGTTTTAAGGAAAATGTCACATACTGTATTTATTATTTCTGATTTTTTTGCGTCATCTATGTTTTACAAGTCTTTTTCCTTTATAAATTGCATCAAGCGTATCTATGTTTTACAAGTCTTTTTCCTTTATAAATTGCATCAAGCGTATTTTTTTATTTATTTCTATTTATTGCTATAAAAAATTGTGTCTTGATAAGAAGAAACAGGATTTTTTTAATTATAAAAATTCCACATTTCGATTAGAAACGTGTTTCAAAAAAACCTTTTTATTTCGTTTACCAGGGCTGAAAATATATGCATCCCCAATTTATATATATTACTATAATTTACTTATCAGAGAAAAACAAATCATCACTCTATCTCTCTATAAATTTATTTTCAAAGTTAAACATCGGAATGTCATTAAATTTACCCGCTTTCAGCTAAAGCCGGTCAAAAAAAAAACAAACTCAAAGTCGACGATGTTTCAATTTTCCACGGGAAACGTTTCACTTTCGCTCTAATCCCGTATTAAAAATAAAAATGAAACAAATTTTAATTACAATTAAAAAAAATAAATTAGAACAGACGGTCGTCGCGGCGGCGGCGGCGGTGCCAACTCCGCCGGGAATCGAAGGTGCGAACCAATTAGCGATCGAGTCGGCTAACAAAGTCGTCGTTATTATTACACAAAGAGTAAGAGTCATCATAAAATACTCGTAATCGTGACTCTTTGTGTCATATTAAAAACGAAAAGAACACCGGCCGCAATCATATCTCATATCCCGCCATATCATATCACATTGATAACAAAGGCGTCGGGGCGGCCCCTTTATTACGCGACGCAGGAGCGAATCGGTCGCATAAACTGAGAGGGGAATAAAAGTTGTACTCCGCTGATTAAGCGGGCGAGGTTATTACATTTTGTCTTAGTAACTAAGTAAGTGTCTCTCTCACCGTATAGGTGATAATCTTATCAGTGCTACCTCTATTTGTAAAACGGAATAGGAAAAGTTGTTAAAAAAACCCACCGAGAAGAATTGTAAATAAAGCGTTTCATTTTTGTTAATGTGTTAAAACTAAATAACAGCCAACTGATATAGAGTTTCTTTCTTTCTTTATTTATTTCAATACTTTATTTATTGAGAACGGATAAGTGGTTTAATTACATATAAAAGTATGCATTTACCACTTACAAATGTTGCTAATCTTAAATAAATAAATAAATAAACAAATAAACAAATAAATAAACAAATAAATAAATAAATAAATAAATAAATAAATAAATAAATAAATAAATAAATAAATAAATAAATAAATAAATAAATAAATAAATAAATAAATAAATAAATAAATAAGTAAATAAATAAATAAACAAATAAACAAATAAATAAATAAATAAATAAATAAATAAATAAATAAATAAATAAATAAATATATAGATAAATAAATAAATTATTTATAATTGAGTTTTGTATCTGTCTGAATTCGTTTGTGTTATTCTAAATTTTTCTCGATAATCAATGAAGCAATAAACAAGATGAGCTAAAATTGAATGTGCTAAGAATATTTAACTTGTGACTTGTTTCCTCTAAAAATAGTAGCAATTGAAACAAAACAAGAAAATTTCTTCAACTACGCAATAAAAGCCAAAACGGTTTTTTTCAATTCGGTTGGAATTGTAGAATTAAAAAAAAAATTAAAAAAATATTAAAAAAAATAAAAAATAAACATAATTGTAAAGGGGGGGGGGGGGGGGGGGGGGTGGGGTTTTTTTTGGTTGGGGTGTTTGGGGGGGTGGAAACAAGATTTTATATAAATATGTAAGAATGAAAAGAAATGAAAGAAATATAAGATTTTAGAAAAGCAAAAAATAGAATTAAAAGATTAAAGATGCAATGTGTTTCTAAAGAAACGCGCGGTAGAAATTGTCAAAACACAAAAAACATAGAAAAATAGAGTGATTTATTATAAATCATTGTTTATATTATTCTTTTTTACGTAAATTTTGAACAATATTTGCTGTCTTTCTACTTTGGATCTTTTAATTTAATTATATATTAAGTAATTGGTACTATCGGTAATTGAAACTGTAGAAATTTCCAAAATACAATCAATAACCCTTCAAGCCGCGCTATGACAAAAGGAGAATGAAGTCGTTTCTCTTCGGTTATTTATTATAAACAATCAATCATTTCTGGCCAAACGCTTTCTGCGTATATATAATTTAACAGGTACTTACTTTGTGCATGTGTTGATTTATAGCGGTGGTCCAATATTAAATTAACAGTGGAAAAAAGATAAAGTTCCTTTTAGAGTTCTAATTTTTCACCTTTCAATAAAATGTGCATATAATTAAAATTTTTAAAGTGCTTATTTTTCAAATTTTTATTTTTATTTAGGACCACTATTTTCAAAGACTGAAAATCAATTAAATTTTTATTGTTGTTTTCTAAAACAGAATTTTATACAAGAAATAAGTTTTAAAGTTTTTTTTGTATTTTAAACGTTTAAGATTCAGTTTACATACATAGCAGTAGATTTTGAAATTTTACAGCTTGTAAATTACAGTATTCAAATCAGTGATGTTCCTACCCTCCAATATCATGCTCCGAAGCTCCACTCCTTAATTAAACGACTCGAAGTTTATTTAAGCTTGAAATACATTTTAAACTATTCTATCTGTATTTGTAGGACTATTTTTATTGTTTAAAAGAAGTTTTTTAAAAATTTTAATTTCCAAAAAATTTTGCCAAAATAATATATGTCATTATTTTTTACTGTTCATGAAATTAATAGAAATTTAGGGCGGAGGTTCGGAGTTGCGGAGCTTCGGAGGTTGCCTTGGAGCTCCTAAAAGCGGAGCTGTGCTCCAGAGCTCCAGAGCTCGGAGCCCTAGGAACTAATTCAAATATTGCTGAAAGTTTAGCTTTTATGTTTGTTATATGACAATCGACCAAAGATAAAATTGATATCTTGAAAGTGCGCTCACAATTGTTGGCTGTTTTTGATTTTTTGGTTGAAAAACAGCACAAAAACTACCGAAAGTACTATTACTGATCTGAACATCACATAGTACGATCAATCAGCTGCGCGCGACGAAGTGTTATGCAAATTAACCGACGCAGTATGAAAATTATGTGAGTTTACTGTAATACATAAGATTTATGAACGTAAAATATACCGCATGCTCCACCTTGCGCAAATTATCGTAATTTTTGTATAATAAGCTTATCGGTTTAATAATTTACATACGTAGCTGTAGCATTGTGACCATATATTACTTGATATAATTGATGTAAATTATGCAGTTTCATGCAACATAACTATTCAAACTCGATTTTTGCTGTACTCAGCTCAACAAACGTAATTTTTTTATCACATTTGTTTATTTACATAGTTGTAGGTTTATTAACTCTAATGGCGCATGTTATACTGGCTCATTTAAAGATAAAACTTCTAAACAAATATTCATAAGCTACTTACGTTTCAGGAAGCATAGGAAATGAGATATTTTTTATAACCATTTATTCTTATTGACTGGCGAACATCAGTGGTCGTAATAAAAACCACAACATATATTTTACCTTTGAGTATAAAAAATTCCTGACAAAATTATGAATTTAGGTGTAAGCCTCAAGTAAAATAGATAAATATTGATTGATTGATTAATCGAGTAATATACGATTTTGTGCAAGCTGTTTATCTGAAAAACACTACGAACTAAATTTGAATATGTATTTTTGCAATATTTTTTTAATTTTTGTATTCTAATATGCATCGTTTTAATAAATTTTTTTTTTAATTTATATATATATATATATATATATCGGCATTTTTATATCTTAAAACAAAAACACATCTTTTTAGCAAGGCTTATCAGTTTTTTCTTGATTTTGAAAAATCTTATATCAATTATTGTTTTCCAGATTTTTGATTAATAACAGAATACGATATTAGATATTTTGACATAACTGTAATGTTTAAAAAAAGTTTTAGCTTCTTTTGTTTTGTTTTTTGTTTTATCATAATTTTTTATGATGATGCAGCATGTTTCATAATTAACTATAGACAAAAACACTGTGCGAAAAAATTAGACCCGCCATTTAGACTCTTTAAGTTTAGTTCAAAAATCACGTTAATTTCATATCATTAATATTTTCCTTTGATACATAGGACACACTTTTTTCTTTTCAGATCAAAAATTTTTAAACAACGAATATTCAAATTGGAGTCCTTTACATAAAAAGAGTCTATTTGTGTTATGTTTCTTATTTTTTAATTGAAGTAGCATATTTTTAATATCTAAAAAAATGCTAACTATCACTGCAACGCGTGAATAGACTTTTGCATGGTGACTAACTTATATTTTTTATTGTGTGTCTTCGAAAACGTGAGACTTTCATATAATTAAGATAAAGGTTAAGCTTTTAAAACTTTTATAAAAACTTCTTCTTTTTATTATTATGAATTTTCCACATGTTTTATGCTGCCGGATTAACTTCTATTTCTATCGATCATGTGTTTTTTTGTTTAGAAAAATTAAGGTTCCGATAATATATTTTTTAAAAACACCACTTTTCATTTAAAAATTAAAGTAAGTTTGTTTGCCGATTAAATTTCGATTCAGTAATAAGTTTCAATTTAAATAAAAAGCCACAGAACTTAGATATCGTTAGTTTAAGTGTTTTGTTATATGTACTTAATTAGAGCCCTATCAAAACAAATTTATAATGGCGTAAGCGCCCTGTTTTAAACAAAATTAGGAGGTGATCAAAGGAATGACGTAATATCTTACAAGTTTTTTTCCAAAGAACTATCGGAAAAAAAGTAATTAACGTGCCAGGCGATGAAAAATTGAGCCTTAATCAACCTGTGCTTGGAAAGAAATTTGGAGGAAAACGTTTAATAGGAAGTGCAAAACAAGATGAATTACTTTTACAAAATTGCCAATTTAACCCGCAAAATCTCGCGACCGACTCATCTTGGCACCGGAGTCATTCCAACGAGAAGCAAGTTCTTGCTGCATCTGTGCGACTACCAAAAGCATGTTAATTTGTAGTTTGCCTAAATATATATACATCCGTATAAAATTTTATCTCTATTTTATAAAATTTAAAATTTCGTAACCTTTGTTGAGTTATTTTCCTCCGGGTTCGGTTAGCATAGTCTGGTTGGAAAATTGACCCCAATATCCGGACGACAATCCGGATTTGGCTAATAAATTATTTCCCCGTTGTCGCCTCGCGGCCGCCGCTGGAAAAATTGGAAATAACTTCGCTTTGAAAAAAATTTCGCTTCACTTTCGTCGCCGGCGTTCGCGCTTGCGCGTTCTTCGTTGTTGGTTGATCTCCGTTCGCGCGGTTGTTATTCGCCGCGAATAGGGGAAAAACCGAAGGAAAAAACTCCCGGTTTCATACCAAAAACGATCATCTCTTAGCCGTCCGCTCGCCCGCGCACAAATTGCCAATTCAACGAGTGGGGGGTGGGGTTTGTAGTAGAGAGAAAGTTTGTAACGGCGATTAGATTTCCCGCCGCCGCGTCGACAATCTAGAAAACCTGGGGACTTCGGGGAAAGCCCGGGATCCCCGAAGCTATCTTTAGACGCCCTTTAGACGGCCGTTTGGACTGATTTGGACCCTCTCCGGCCGCCACCGCCCCTATCACTGCCTCTTTAGCCAAATTGGCCGGACGGATTTTCTATTAAGAAAAAATTCGTGTATGCGGAACGGCGCGGCCCTATCATTAATCGTACCGATAAGCTTCGTTTTCCATAGTAAGACTTAACTGGCCCCAAATTTACAAACAAAAAAACTTTCATCTTATATATTGAGTAGGTGACCTAAATTCGACCACTTATAATTTCGGCCACTAGTTATAATTTTTGTCAACCGTAAAATTATGAAATTAACTGCATATGGCTTTGGGTATATCGTCATGTCATCTATCTAGCTATATATGCAGCTCATTTCATAATTAAGCGCATAGCAAAAATAACAACCGGTGACCGAAATTAAGGCTGGCCGAGTTTAAGTCAGTTACCCTATTTGTTATCGACAGAAGCTTAATTTTTCGACCGGACATTTTCAATAAACAGGTGATAATTATTCTCTAATATATTTGATAAGCGCAAGGTGCTGCTGATATTAATACGCTGTGCGGGAACTACGGTAACTAGCTAGACTTTGTATACGAATTATTTAATTAATAATAAATCTTATTCTTCCTCTTCTTCTTCTATTTAATTGCACTTTGTTAGAAACTTTAGATTTTCCAATAAAGTTTGGGGTAAAAAAAACTTCTCAGCGTAAAGGCGCACTAAATTTCGGTTTAAATAATCTTTAAAACCTTTTTTGCGTTTAGAAAAAACAATATTGTGGAAATAATAGAATAAAATAAAACTTTTCTGTGTTGAAAAGCTCAAAAATGTTTTGTTTTTAAGAACAAAACATAACGAGACACCATTAGGTAGAGCAAACCGGAAACTTTTTGGACAATGAAACCTTTCTTATTTGGTTTAACTGTTTAATTTGCTTAAATATGTACGAATTACATTTCAAGCAAGTACTTTTCTTTTCTTAAAATTTTTAAAATGACAAAACTTTCTTTTTTAAACGTTGATACAATAAAAAGTACTTTCGCTTTATCTTTTTCTGCCTCGATTGTCTAGTTTAGCTGAGTATTTTTTTGTCAAAATATTTTTAGCTAAGTTTTTTGCAAACGAGAAAAACAGTGTTTAATTATATTTATAACAAATATATAAAAAATATGTAGGTTTGGTTTTGTTTTGTTACGTTTTGTTTGTTTAAATTATAAATTAGGCTTAGGTTGTTTAAGGTTCACGGTTTTTTTAACCCAAAATTTAACAAACTTGGCAAACGCAATTTGGCGGAACGGACCACTGTGACCACGCTAGTGCATGAATGCGTACGCAACGCAAAGTTGACAGCAAAAGTACATGTCGGCTAAGCTGTAATGCGTTTTTTGGTGTGAGCAGATCTTATGTTTAGATGATCCATCTAAGCTGTTGTTCAGATTTATTTGCATAAAAAGGGAATTGTTAAATCTCAGAGGTATACGCCGTTAATTATATTTGTATCGTTTGAAGCGCTTAGTTATTGTGTGAAAATTACCATATTCTCATTACAGAATAATAATGAAAAGACAAAGAGAGCATTTATTTCCTATATGCAATAAGTCTTATAAGTTTTCGTGTTGATTAAGTTTCTAATAAGTTTTTCAATCAATCTTCTTGTACATCGTTGCCTTTATGAGAAAGTTTTGTTTAAGCGAAGCCATTTTTCTTATTTATCTTGTTGTTATTTTTAAGCTAGTTTCACAACATTTATATATGCGGCATGAACTACTTTCGTCCAAATTTACCTAGGGCGGATTTAATTAAATCCAGTAATTTTTCGTATGCTCTTAAGTTAAACTATTTATTTAAAATTTCATTTAAGTCGCAGAAGAGATTGAGATGTAAATTTTTTTTGTATTAAACGTTTATAATTGATATTAGCGAGGGATCCTGAAACTTATAGACAAAATGTTGTTTAATTGCTCCAAAATAGAGCAACAAAAGAAAAAAAAATATCTGGTTTAGTTTCTGTAGAAAATATCTGCAAATTTAATGCACTGTTAGCTAGTTTATGAATATATCGTAAAATAAAATGCAAAAACAAACTTGAACTTTTTGCGTACGTCTAAACAGGAAAAAAAGAGTGTAACAGCTCTTGTTGTGATAATGTTTCAACACTATGACGCCTTAAAAATATGATTTTAATGTAATTCTGCCGGGTGATAGTATAACGTAGAACGCCAGTCAATGAGGTACTGAGTCTGGAAACACCAGGTTCAAGTCCTGTATGATCCATATTTAAGCCGAAACGCTAAAAATAACAAAATTTTTTGCATTCTTTCTGTCAAAAAGTTAATTTTTTGTCCTCATATTTCTGAACGTCACAATAAATTAATTATTGAAACTAAACCTCAACTAACAATCGTTTAAGTCTAAAAAATAGTAAAATCGTAACTATCTACAGCAATCTAACAATCAAAACTTGTTTATTTTAGAAGCAATCATAGTTGTGTAAAAAAATTTTTTTAGTGTCAACAACACCCTAAACCAATCGACCAAAATCACGTAAGAAATAATTTGCATAAGCATAGTTGGCTATGCAGTTGTTTGGTCGTTCTGTATTATGTTTCTTTCAGTTATAGTACGTTCAACAGTGTTTGCGCGGTATTCCAAAAAAAGCTAAAGTGCTTTGACAGTTGCGAACGCACTTTTTAAACAAACCCTATTTATATTATTCCTCATGTGACTTTGGCCGATTGGTTAACTTATGGCTTCAGTGTAGTCTGCTTGTTGTTATCTAAACTGTTACGATTTTTCTTTGTGTATGAAGCATTTTTTAAAGCTGATTATTTTAACATATTTTACAAAAATAAAAGCTTTCAAAACATAAAGGACATTAGACAATTTTTTTAAACAAATGCTCGTTTATTCATTAGTTTTCGTTGGAAAATCATAAGTAGTGAATCTCGGAAAGTTACTACCACTTAGTAAAAAGGCCTAAGGTTGAATTCATCCAATATTTTCCCAAATTTTTGTTTAAAGAATATAAATAGATTAGGTCTGTTATATATGACACACCGTATTTAAAAAATCATTTTAAAAATTGTCTGTTGCAAATTTTACTTTAAATAATAGTATAAAAATGTTTAAGATATTTTTTTTAAAATAAGAGCAAGTTATATTACTAAAATTTTGATTAAATTAAGTTTCTTACCAATTTTTAAAACTTGTTTTAAAGTGTGGTTTAGGCCACACAAATCTAAAGATAAAGCAAAGAATGAATTTTGACAATTG
Organism: Microlaimidae sp. YZB2_3; assembly: GCA_030248175.1. Classification (NCBI taxonomy): domain Eukaryota; kingdom Metazoa; phylum Nematoda; class Chromadorea; order Desmodorida; family Microlaimidae; species Microlaimidae sp. YZB2_3. The sequence goes on along the minus strand of JASAMX010004568.1, from coordinate 1,795 downwards.
TACAAAGATTTAGTAAAAGAGGAGTACATTTCAACTTTACCAAATTTATCATAATATTTTTTTGCTTTATAAAATATGGTGGAAAAAAATTTCAAGCACAAAATATATGTTTAATTAAAGAAGGTAGTGAAATTAGCTTTTTGTGTTTATACTTTTTATCAATGACTTTTTCGCTTTTGCATTTTCAGTTGTGATTCCACTTTAGGCGGTGCAATGTACCTATGTTCATGAAATTTGTTAAACTTTTTACTTTAATAGTGTTAGGTTTTGTTTTTCCCTCTTATGTTATCATATTAGAAAGAAACAAAGGTATACGGGGAAAAACATTATTTTTTCTTTGGTTAGCAACAAATGCAAAGCAGCATATTAAAACCCTTTTTGATTCCCACTATAATGCTCTTTTCAGCTAGAAAACTCAAAGTGAAAATATATTTCAACGTAGTAAGAGCATTTTGAAAAAGAAATTACTACAATAAACTAAACAAACTCTCTCGTAGTGTTTTATTTCCTGTCGTATAATGCTTGAAGTTCCGGCTTTTACTACAATGAAAGCAAAAAAAACTCTCGTAGTGTATCCTTTCCCGCTTCTTAACGCTGAACAGTAGCCAAGCCGTTCTCGGCTTTTAAGCTAACAAGTTTTTCTAAAAAAATAGCGCGCACAAAGGGCCTAAAATATGAGCAGATTATGACGCGGTTGAAAAGGCAACCAGAGGAAAGCTTATAGTTACCACCGCGACAAAACGTGTCAAAGCGTGATTGAAATCCTACCAGCTGCGAATTGTTTTGATATTTCTGCGATAGAACTAGTATAAATGGATTCAGTGGCTGTTAACATGTAACAAACAACAATTCTTACGCTCTAAGGCTGGTTCATACTTATGTAAAAATGTCCTTTGGACAAAGTCCAAAGGACTTTTTACATACGTTTATACGCTATGTTTGCCCATGGACTTTGTCCAAAGGACGTTTTTACATAAGTATCAACCAGCCTTAATTTTACCATCGCGTCAGAAATCCGTAGACAAAAAGCAGTCAGTTTCCTAAAAATGTCACGGCGGGTTCTGTCTGGGCAGCAAAGACGCTAATAAGAATAACGACAAATTAGAATTAATACTAGAAAGTTTTACTAAAAAGAATCGTTTCTAAACCGAATGGGTTTTCAAAAAATTAGTATCATGAATTTTAGAAATCACTTTTAAAACAGTTTTAAATATGATTCGAAAAAAAGCTTACCAGAGTGACAAGTGACAAGTGACAACGCGTTCACTCCGCAGCCACAATTCGCACTATAATGATGTAAACGCGTGCGAAACGCGTTGTTTTTTCGCTGGGATTTAGCCCTTAACCTTTACACCAGTTTCTGGTTAACCTAGTTTTGTTTTTTGAACTCGATTGGTTGGCACTGATGTTTGACAAAATTCTTTAGGTTTATTATGTTGTTAAGTAGAATAAACACTTTGACTTTATGTAAGCACGATGTAAGGTGTAAGGTGAGAGTTATGTAGATTGTTCGAAGGTTTTTGTGGTTAAATTTATGTACATAATTACGCTAGTTTTAGACATGTTTGATTTTATCCTAGTTGATTTATGATTATTAGCCTGTTAAGTAATCCAGCAGAAAATTAGACTCATCAGAAAATGTGAGAGTATGTATTAATTTTATCTGAGTACCTGTTGACAGCATTACATCAGTATTAAAGCTGCGGTTGCCAATAGGCACCAGATGATGCTTATTCTTAAAAAATTCTGAAACTCTAGATGCAGTACTGCATTACACACTGGACCCAGATGAGAA
>JASAMX010004566.1:0-15647 GCA_030248175.1 Microlaimidae sp. YZB2_3 | reverse complement strand
TTGTTTGTAATATAATAATAAATAAATATTGTATTATTTGATTAAATAAAATTATTGTGTCTGTTTGCTGTTTTTTTGTGTTTAATTTAACTATTGAAAACGCGTTTTTAAAGCATTAAAATTTAAATTTTTTCTGGAGATTTTAAGCAGGCTAAACATTATATTTTTACAAAACGGGGCAAAAACACTGAGCAAAATTCTCTCATGGAACCCAAACAATTCGGAAAATAAAAGGAAATGACAAGTTGAAAGAGTGCCTGTTTTTACTATTTATTTACTGAACGTTTCATTATTTTTATCAACTTCAGCCGACAATTCACAAAAACCTGAGGATAATTTGCTTCTTCGCTTCAATAGCTGCTCTTCTGTCTGGGTAGATTGAAGGGTTAAAAAAATTTGTGCAAGTGCGACCTGTGTCCCCCAAACCTCAGAGGGCAAAAGGGGACAATTAGGGAAGATCTCGGCGGTGGCCTCACCTTGTTTCTTTTTATGTTTAGAACTTGGTGTGGTCCACCCTTTTCACCAAGTGATACTAAATCACTTACTTTTCTCAAATCTATTTCTTTTATTTTCAATTTTAACCGCGTCATAAATAAAATTTTAAGATTAAGATTAGATTCAAGTTTTGTCATTCGTCCACGAGTCCACGTCATTTTTTATACAGACTGTAAAACATTTTTTTAGATAATAAACTAAAAAATTTTCCCATCCAAGAAGTTTATACTAGGTCTTTATATTTGTTAAAACAAATACAAAGTAAAATTCCTAATTTATGCATCACATATCTTGAAGGTAAACTTTGGTTTTTGTACAAATTATAGTTTAGGAATTGTTTGATTTATTAATGATAAAATTTTAAAGCATTTGAGTTTTTATTATTACACCCTATATATTTTTCAAACTTTGCATTTTTCAATTGTCAGAAAGTGATTTTTAGGATATTTTACATTAAAATTGAAAAGATTTTATCTCTAGCGGTTGCGGAAAGACTGCCCAATCCTTTGATCCATACATGGAAAAGTTGGTCCGGAGTGGTGGGGTTTAACCCCAAATTAGGTTGGTGGGAATCCGAGAAACGCAATACCCATATCGTTTTTTTTTCTGAAGTGCGTTTTACCTATATCGTTTTTCAATTTTGAAGGAAAAATAGGTAAAAAACGCTAATTTTAAGTAAAAAAGCCCTTTTTATTGAATTTTTGAAGTTTTTATTGCTTAAAACATTTATTTTGACCTAAAAACTTAAGTTTGGGAGGCAGTTAGAAGTCATTTTTAAAAGACATTTTTCTTCATTTTTTCCAAAATTGGGGGGTTAACCTTTCTTCCCCCCCCAACTTCTGAGTGGGGAGGGGGGTTTAAACGCAAGGTTCTACAGAATTGGGGGGGGGGTTTAACCCTCCCAAACCCCTCGTGCCATGTATGCTTTGATTCACGCTTTCCCTAGGACAGCATTACATATTCCATAAAACGTTTTGTTAACAAAAAAACAAAGTTAGTGATAATTGACTTATTTACTCCCTTTTTAGGGACGTAACCAGAAGAAGGAGAAGAAGGTAGCCGCAACACAACTGAGGGAAATAAGGATAGTGGGTGGGCCCCATGAAATAGTCACCAGATGGTAAAATTTGGTCGTTTTCAAAGGCTAAAAATTAAAAATTTTCTTAACCCGTTAAATATACTAATAAAGTTTATAATAATAAATTTTAGCTTGATTTAAAGGCTTTGCTTACGCTTAAACAATTAAAACATTTTTTTATGTATGGTTGTTTGGGGGGAAGGTCAAAAACATTGATTGGGGGGGAGGGAAGCTTGACCAAGGATTTGGGGGAGAGGGACGAAAATGGGTCTTGGGGGAGGGGTAAGCACCCCCAGGGGTCTTGGGGAAGGGAGAAGGCGATACAGTACCCTTGGGTGATCTATGGTCGTCCATTGGTGTTAAATGATCTTAATTAGGGTAGGACCATACAAGGTTCATTATATTATGCGTCATGAATTTTATAAACGCCTGTAAAGTTTAAAAAATATAAACGCGTCTTAGTTTTATTATAGTTTATTAACACAAATCAAGATTAATTTTTTTATTAAAATTCACGCTGCAATATTAATAGGGACGTAACCAGAAGGGGCAGCCCCCCCCCCCCGGAGATGGTTGGACGGAGGTAAAAATAAGGATGAGGGATGGCGGCCGCACTCCTCCCGCCAAAAAATGGTTTGCCAGATGGGTAAAATTTGTCGTTTTCAGAGGCTAAAAATGCAAAAAAATTTGCGCCTCTATCATCCCTCTGTGCAAACTATAAAATAGTTTTAGTACCAAAATTGACTCCAAAAATGTACTACACGATAACTAAAGAAAACAATTATATTTGGCTAATTTTGGATTTTGGTTCCCGCTTTTCCCCTCCTAAAATTTCCAGCCGTTATAGCAATGGCCTTAGTAATTTTTGTATCTGCTGTGCTTTGATTTACAGCATGGGTATAGCCAGGGGGTCTGAAAAGTCTTTCAGTCCCCTTTTTGTGAAATTCAAGCTCTGCTGATGTCTGCTAATGTCATTGTTAACTAAAAACATGTTTTTATTGCTAAAAACATAAGATAATACATTATTAGGCCACAAACAGTTTATTTTTCAGGTTGATTAACGTTTATCCTTGCTTTTTCAAAATTTTTGGGAGGGGAGGGGGGAAGTGTGGGCCGGAGCCCACTTCCACCCCCCGAATTTTTTTGGTGCTAAAAACCGCCTCTTCTTGGTACGCCCCTGCCTCGTTCGCCTAAATTTTTAGCCACCTGTAGCGGCGGCGTCTGTAATTTTTTTACCATATAGGTATACCCTTTTTAAGTTTTTACTTCAAAAACGTTGGATAAAACGTTATTATGCCAAAAACAGTGTATTATACAGCTTTATTTACATTTATCCTGTTTTTTTAATCTTTAAAATTTGGGGGGGGGGGGGGCATTTTATTTACATTTATCTTTTTTTAACCTTTAAAAGCGCCACCTGTGAAAAATTTTTTTTTTGGGGGAGACCCCAAATTTTTTAATACTGAAATACACCTCCCCCGTCATCAAAAATGAAACTTTAGGTACAATCCTGGCTACTGCGGGTTATAAACTGTTAAGTTGAGCCAATTGTGACAAGACTGAAAAAAAAGGACTCTAGATAATTGTAAAAATCGATATTTTTAACCCCATCGATTCGAAATAAAGTGGCTGAAATTTGGTTCACACTTTTTTGGTGCGTGTTTACTATTCTGCAAGCATGGTTTTAGGCATAATGAAGATTTTTTTAAAAACATCAAACAATATTTGCAACAAATGTTAAACAGTGGACATGTTTTTTTTTAATAAAGACAGTTTGTGGCTAAAAAAAGCTTACTATGTATGTTATTTAATTAAAAATAATATAACTTAAAAAAATAAGTTTATTTCTATATTATAATAAGTTTTGGCATTAAAAAATTGAAAATATTTTAGGTTTTGTGCAAAAATTTCAATTTAATAGTTTTTTTTTCGGTTTTGATATGTATATTTAAGAGAAAAACAAATTATTTGTATTTAAAATGTCATAAAATCAATTTATTGATAGTTTATAGAACTTTTTATCGATATTTAAAATGTTTTCAAAAATTTAGTGAAGAGGCCTGCGGACCTACCTCCCCTCTTAGCTCCCCTTCGTCATAATGGTCCTCCTAGACTACTTCCCGTGCTTTTTGTTGTCCACTGTACCACCCTAGTAGAGCTACGATAGGACCGTCGGTCGACTAAGATTGTCGGGTGGGTAGTTTTTTTTGTGCAACTGAGCCCAGAGTTCGTTATGAAACCAATGATTTTTACCAAATTTTTTCGGAAACCGGAGATAAAAACTATATTAAAAAAATTTCGAGTATTTTTGTTAATTTTTGACCATTAGGGTAGTGCATTTAATTTCGGCACTTTTTCGTTTTTCCAATGTCACTTTTCACTGTATGGCCCGATTTTCATGTTTGATAACTCATTTTGAAGCTTTCACAATACTGCGTTGCGTCATAAAAGTTTCACTGCACGAAAGTTGTTTTTTTACTTAATTAAATCAGTTTTTTAAAAAATGAAAAATTGCCGAAATTAAATGTGTGCATTTAATTTCGGCACTTTACAAACAATCGATTGTTTCTCAGTCAAAAAATCATCATTTTCAAAAATTTAAAAGCCTATCATTATTTCCAGACAGTTTTCTTTAATTTAAGCTTCTACTTGTTGTTCAACGTGTAACTGGCAAAAAGTTACAGCTAAAATGTCAAATGGTATCAAAATGAGCAAAATTTGGGAAAAAAGTGCATTTAATTTCGGCACTTTTTAAAAGGATCCCCTTAATCGAGTTTAAGTGCAGTGCTATGATCCCTACACATTTCAACGTTGTCTTTTAACTATTTACAACTACAATTTAACACCCGACCACTTAATTCAACCCGTTTTTATCTACAGCAATATGTGTGCCGAAATTACACTATTTTATTTTATAACGATTGCTCACCACAGACGCAACGTAGAACCACGGGGACTAAAAATTCGGAAAATAGACTAAATTTTACCAGGACAGTTTTATTTTTAAGCCAATTTATTGCGTAATCATGAAATGCCCATGTTCTAAAAACGAATAAAAATTTTATTTTTTGTAAATCACACAATTTCACATGAAAATATCATAACATAGCAAATAAAAAACTCACGACAGTCATCTACAGATAATTAGCTCTCATTTGAGCAATCAAACGTCGTATTCCGTCCAGGATTACCAAAGATATAGTCCAAAATCAAAAATGCCCAATTTGGAAAAGTGCCGAAACTAAATGCACTACCCTATTTAGAGCTATATTAAGCGTAACTAAGGTTTCTCATATGTAAGTTTTTTAGTTAATCAGAAGAAAAGAACATTTTGTGATGCTTAATTAAATACAAAAGGACCACTAAAATTTTTCAAGTAGATGTTTTATTTATATATAGTATTTCCAGTTTCAAAAATAATATAAAAAAATCATTTAATTTAAGAGGAACTTTGTTTCGCGGTGGAAAACCTAATTTTTGTTATGCTAGGTAGGTCCATTTGTTTTTTTATAAAAACCGACATTACTGCTCAATTTTAATTGATCCCTTCATGTCTGCATTCTAATTTTCAGCGTCAGCCAGATATAATTCAACCATAGTGTGTATATCTTATGTTTATTTTAAGTTTCAGTGCAAGGTGTCTATACATTTTTAACAGGAAAAGACATATTTTCTAGAATACCGATTTTGTCCATATTAAAATTTGGTAAAATACTGTTGTCTTTCGTAAAGACAGAACTAAAATAATCAGCAAAAACTTCCGCTTTTTCTCGGTCGTCAGTAGTGTAAGACCTATCGCTTTAATTATAGCTGGTATTTTTTCTTTATTTTTTAATTTTGTTATTAACATATTGATTATTTCCTGAGTTTAATATTCTTTTTTCAAGACTACAATGATAAATGTTAACGAGTTGCTTGTATTCTTTACATAACAATTTATATTCAGTATTTTGAGATGACTTTTTGCATTTTCGCCACAATTTTTTTCTTTTTATTCTTTAAATTTAAGATTTTTTTGGATATTTTGTAGTTTTACGTGATTTATTTTGTTTTTTAAGTGGTACGTGACGTCTTATACCTTCGAAAAGAATATCTTTGAAACATGACCAGTATTCTTCTGTGCTTTTACAAAACGAAAATAAATAATCCCAATCTACCGCCATTAGAAACAATCGAAGCATTTCATAATCACCATTTGCAAAATCAGGCATCCAAGAAGTTTTGTTTTTAATGTCTGAAACAGCTAGGCTGGAAAAAATACTAAAGGTAAACCCAACGTGGCTGCAACAGTTGTTCGTTGGATTAAAAAATGCCCCAAGTAAGTAACCACTCAAATCATGAGAATCTGACGTCACTTTACCAAAAAAATACTCCGTATTAAGTCAAATCTAATTGGCTGATAAAGTGACGTTGTTTAAGTTTTGTTTTGTTTTTAATCTCTGAAACAGCTAGGTTGGAAAAAATACTAAAGGTAAACCCAAAGTGGCTGCAACAGTTGTTCGTTGGATTAAAAATGCCCCCATTAAGTAACCATTCAAATCATGAAAATCTGACGTCACTTTATCAAAAAAAAACTCCGTATTAAGTCAAATCTAATTTTTAAAAAAATAAGCATAATTAAAAATAAATAATATAATTTTAAATAAAAATTAAGCAAGCAGTAGCAAGAATACATGAAAATTAATTAATAAAGAAAAGAAGAATGAGAAATGAAGAACAAATTATACGGGCTATGTGTGGATCCAACCTAAATGCATACGTATGCATATGTTTATATGCATACGTATGCATATGTTATGCATACGTATGCATAAATTCATATGCATACGTATGCATATTTTTTTAGTTATATGCATACGTATGCATTTTTCCGCAAAGTATATGCATACGTATGCATTTTTTGAAACTTTTATGCATACGTATGCATTTTTTCTAACTTTTATGCATACGTATGCATAAAAGTTGCAAAAAATGCATACGTATGCATATACTTTCCGGAAAAATGTATACGTATGCATATAACTTAAAAAATATGCATACGTATGCATATTTTTTTTAAAAAACAAAAAAAAAATTTTTAATTTCCAAAATATGCATACGTATGCATATTTTGCAACTTATATGCATACGTATGCATTTTTCCGGAAAGTATATGCATACCGATGCATAAAAGTTAGAAACAAATGCATACGTATGCATAAATGTTAGAAAAAAAAATGCAAACGTATGCATATACTTTCCGGAAAAATGCATACGTATGCACCTACTTTGCGGAAAAATGCATACGTATGCATATAACTAAAAATAATATGCATACGTATGCATATGAATTTACGCATACGTATGCATTTAGGTTGGATCCACACATAGCCTGTATAATTTGTTCTTCATTTCTCATTCTTCTTTTCTTTATTAATTAATTTTCATGTATTCTTGGCAGTACCTAATTTTTGTTTTTAAAAGCATTTTGTCAATTTCAGTAATGTTTTAGCCATTCCAAATAATTATAAATGGATAGTTTGGCAGTTCTCCAAAATCAAAATTTTGCTTATTTATGTCATGGGTGGCGCGGGAGCGCCAGCACCGTGGCGCCGCGCCAACCATTATTAGAGAACGTGGGTAAATTTTGAAATTCAGAACCTTCTTCTTCTTCTTCTTCTTCTTCTTATTATTATTATTATTATTATTATTATTATTATTATTATTCCAACGCTCCATCCTTAAAAGCGATATTCCTCATTCGTTACTGATTGATCAAAAACAAACATGGGCTCATTAGAAAGAAGAAGGAATTACGCAACTTTCTTAGGAAGCACTTTTTTCATTTAGGTCCTTGTTATCGATTTATTGATCAAAATAAAAAATTTGAAAAATAGACAAATAAAATCTCCCAACCGCACAATAACAGCCTTTTGGCAACAATAAGATTGTACAGAGCAGACAACCAACATCCCCTCATAGAAACCGCACAAAAAAAGCAGACCGATTTTAATTGGTGGCAGAAACGGAACCAGTTCCCAGCGCCATCTGCTTCAACCGCGCGGAAAACGGCGAAAACAACAGAGTACTTTTTTTAATTCTTGCATTACTGATGGCAAAATAAATTCAAAGTTTTATTTATTAAAAAATAATAATAAGCGTCGGTGGCGCGGGAGCGCCACGCGCCGGTAATCATCGGTGGAGCGGGGTGCCATACTGCAATTTAACCCACGGCACCGCGCCAACTATACTTAGAGAACGTGAGTAAATTTTGTAATTCATGTTCATCATCTTCTTATTATTTGGCGCACGGCATCGCGCCAACTATATTTAGAGAACGTAGGTAAACTTTGTCTGGAGCGCAACTGCACCGCACTAACTATAATTAAACAACGTGAGTAAATTTTGTAATTAAATTCATCTTCTTCTTCTTATTATTTTTTATTTAAAAAAGTATATCTCGGCAACGGAATGATTATAAACATATGTCATTGCGCAGCTAAAACTATAGTTTATTAGGCTATTTTTTAAATTTAATTCAAAAAAAGTGGTAGACTAGCCCTGAAAAATGCTCTAAGAATAGAGCAGGAAAAAGGGGCGATTTTTCCCCGGGCGTATGTTTAGACAGAAAAGATGTGGACTAGTTTGTGATGGACATTATGTGGACTATAGGAAATTTGCATTTGGTTTGGCCAGCTGCTCACTAAATAAAAATTCCTACCATATGATAATGATTTGTTTATACATTGATCTAATCACACAGCATTGTTGCATGTTTTTTAGTTTGATGAAATGTCAATTTAAAAAATCATACTCACAGCAATCTTTGACAAGCGCGAAATCGCCACTTTTTCAAATTTATAGTTGTTTTTTAAACATACAAATATAACCTTCTAATTGGAAAAGTGGCGATTTCGCGCTTGTCAAAGATTGCTGTGAGTATGATTTTTTAAATTGACATTTCATCAAACTAAAAAACATGCAACAATGCTGTGTGATTAGATCAATGTATAAACAAATCATTATCATATGGTAGAAATTTTTATTTAGTGAGCAGCTGGCCAAACCAAATGCAAATTTCCTATAGTCCACATAATGTCCATCACAAACTAGTCCACATCTTTTCTGTCTAAACATACGCCCGGGGAAAAATCGCCCCTTTTTCCTGCTCTATTCTTAGAGCATTTTTCAGTGCTAGTTAAATACTGTGAATTCAGGATTTTACCGAGTCATTGCGGTGTTCGGGGCCATATATAAAACATAAAATGTGGGGAAGAAAAAAAAAAAAAAAAAAAAAAAAAAAAAAGAGGGAAAAAAAAAATAAAATTTAAAAAAAAAAGATAAAAAAAAATAGAAAAAAAATTTTTATTTTATGTTTTGTTTATAAAACCAGGCCTAACTCACCATCCTTTTGGATCCATAAACACTCTATCCAACACCAGCACAAATTTGACAAAATGAGATCTCCCTCCACTACCAAAATATGCACGCATTTTCGTTATTAATTTTAATAGCAGCTCAGTTTTTCGGGTTTATTTTGGAATAAAAAAACTCACCAAAGTCGTATCGCTCGCCCAGTGTATTGATTCTGTGAGAGCTGTAAGCTTCGAAGTTTTTGTAAGCGTGCGGTTTGATATTGCGCCAGTTGATGTTGATGTAGCGATCGCGATCGGGTCTCATCTGTTCATGCACGAATCCCAACGTGTGCATGAGTTCGTGGATAATCACACCTAGAAAGTAGAGTGCGGGTAAAAACCGAATTAAATGTACAACCCATCATAAAGTTTTTTTTTAAAATTTTTGCCAAAACATTTAAAAAAGTAAGTTACAAATTGGTTTAAAAAATTTTTTAAAACTAAAAAAAATGTAATGTTTTGACAACAGGGAATGCTTACAATGCAAGCACTGAATAAAGTGACAATTTTAAAAATTGAGAAAAAACCACATCTTATGACACAGAAGGCCTTGGTTACTCATTTTAAAATAGTGTGTAAAACCGAACTAAACGTGCAACCGATCACAAAGTAATTTTTTTAAAGTAACTAACCAAACCGAACCAAAAGTACAACCTCTGATAAGTAATTCTTTTAAAACAGTATTTAACCAAGTTAAAAATAATTTAAATTAAGCTTAGCAAGACTTTTTAAAGCGAAAAAAGAAAGATGTAGGGTAACTGACTTAATTTCGGCCACGCCTTAATTTCGGCCACCAATTTAGGGTGTTAGAAAATTGGCTTATTTTTAAAACACAAAAGAACTAGCACAAAAGTAACTGGACTAATGTTGAATAAATTGTTTTTGCAAAAGTTTTTTATTTTTGTTATTCTACATTATCAACATTTTCATACAAAAAGTCAATATTTTATGAATTTCCTAATTTTTGCTTTGTGTTTAAACTGCATTAAATTTAGAACGAAGCAATATATAACCTTAAAGTATCTTTGTTAGTTATTAATTTGTTAGTTATTATAAAGTTGTTAATTTTCATGTTTGGATATTTTTTTCAAAATCAATTTGCAATGCGTTTAACTAACTGCGCATCTTAAAATTCCGTTAATTTCGGCCACCTGAAAATTTAGGTGAAAGAACCTGCCGTTTTTTGCTGTTTTTAAATATCATTGTACTACCGTATTTATAAAGAATTTTTTTTGCTCGTTTGACTTTGTTTTGACATTTTTTAAGCTAAAAATAAATTTTGAACAAAAAATACAAATTATTAAAACTAGTTTTTTAAGGTTTTGACATAATTATTTAAAGTCTTCCTAATAACTATTAAAGTTCGCAAACGGGAAAAATTAAGTTATATGTACCAAGAACAATACCTAAGGGTAAATCTGCAACCTTTAAAAATATTTATTGTTCGTTTTAGCAATAGTTATGGCCAGTTTTTTGTAGGTGGCCGAAATAAATGGCACGCTCCTTAACTTCGGCCACTTAAAAAAAGTTTAAACCTTCACTGATTTTTAAGTGTAACAGAAATATTCAAATTTTGTACTGGAATAACAAATATAGCTATTGTTTGATTTTTAGGCCAAACTTTGGATGATTGAAAAATCCAGAAAAAATTTATTCAAAAAAATAAAAAAAGGTGGCCGAAATTAAGTCGGTTACCCTTACGTTTTGAATGGCTCTGATGCAGGCACTGAATACAGTGCTAATTTTAAAAATTAAGAAAAAAAGCTACATCTCATGACGAGGAGGGCTTTGGTTACTTACTTTAACGTAAGTGGGTAAAAAGCGAACTAAACGTAGGGTAACTGACTTAATTTCGGCCACGCCTTAATTTCGGCCACCAATGTAGGGTGTTAGAAAATCGGCTTATTTTTAAAACACAAAAGAACTAGCACAAAAGTAATTGAATGAATGTTGAATGAAGTGTTTTTGCAAAAGCTTTTTATTTGTGCTATTCTACATTATCAATATTTTCATACAAAAAGTGATTTTTTGTGATTTTCTGGATTTTTGCTTTGTGTTTAAACTGTATCAAATTAAGAACGAAGCAATACATAACCTTAAAGTATCTTTGTTAGTTATTAATTTGTTAGTTATTAAAGTTGTTAATTTTCATGTTTTGATATTTTTTTCAAAATCATTTTGCAATGCGTTTAAGTAACTGCGCATCTTAAGATTCCGTTAATTTCGGCCACCTGAAAATTTAGGTGAAAGAACCTGTTTAACACGATTTGCACCATCATATGTACGGGTAGGGTTACATAACACATAATTTACCATGTTGTATTAAATTATGAACATACCGGAAGGAATTTCCTAAAAATAATATTGAAAACAATAAAAAAGTTAGGTTATTTTCTTGGCGGAGGGATGCAGTCATATACTGATTATAGTAAAAATCAATGTCAATAGAGTTTCCCTCAACCAAGTACCCAACCCACCAGTTACCACGATATAGAGTACTAATATTTTAAAAATTGTGAAAGTAAATTAAAACACGGTAAAAATGTCAGGTTATTTTCTTTGGCGGAGGGATGCATTTATAAGAATTACGTAGTAAAGATCTGTGCGGGCTGGAGTAATCCAACTTTCAATGTACTAGGTTTGATCTATCAAGAAACCGGTAGATGAATTTCTCAAAAATTTTTGAAATGCAGTAAAAAACTCAGATAGAAGTTAAAAAGGTTATTTTCTTGGCGGAGGAATACAGTCAGATAGAAAACATCAAAGATAGGCAAGGGTTGGTGTCGAAATATGCCATTCCTTAACTTTTTTAACGTCTCGTTTATTTTTAAAGTTGATAATTTTGGTTTATGTAGTCGTTTTTTTGTGTTTTAGGCTTTTGTTTTTTTAAATCTAAAAGGTGGCCGAAATTAAGGCGGATTTTGTGTTTTTGTAATTTTTAGGTTAAAAATATAAAAAAACTTAATAGAGTGGAATAAAATGTTTACCAGGCTTTCTTTAAAGATGACTGGCTGTAACCAAAGTCATTTGATGTTGAAATATATTTTCACACCAAAAAAATTCAACAAAAAACACGTGTTATTAAAACTTAGGTTTTTACATAATTATTTAAAGTCTTGCTAATAGCTATAAAAGTTTGCGAACCGGAAAAAATTAAGTTATATGTACCAAGAACAATGCCTAAGAATAAATAATCTTTTTAAAATATGTATCGTTCGTTTTAGCAATAGTTATAAGCCAGTTTTATAGCCGTCTGCAAATTTGCAATTTGCAGACGAAATATCCGAAAATAAACGGGATTTCAAGGAAAAAGAGCTTCTAATGAGTGAAAAAGAAGGTACTATATTTATTTCCCATGTTAAAAAAGAAGAAAATCTTAAGGATCCTCGATCTGGTCCCTTAGCGGCTCCAATAGAACTTCGATTACCTTTGGGGCAAATAAAATGAGATTTTAGAAAAGCTATTTTTGTCGGGTTAGACATGGAAAAATCTTTTGATCGTTGCAACAATAATTGGGTAATGAAAGTGTTAGAAAAATTTGGGTTTGGGCCAAATTTTCGACGGTGTGTAGGAATGATTTACCAAAATATTAAATGTCAAATTTTAGTTAATGGGGCCTTAACCAAAAAAATCGATCTTTCAAAAGGCATACGACAAGGATGTCCTCTTTCAATGTTACTGTTCGTCTTGCAAATAGAACCTTTTTTGGAATATATACATGTAAGAATGGTACCTGGGCTACATGCCATTACCATTCCGTCCCCTAAAAGGGGCACTGATGAATTACGGGTTTTAGGATACGCAGATGACACTGTTTTCACCCTGCAGGATAGCTCAGGATTGCCGCAATTAAAGGAGTGTATTTCTTTATTTCAGAAAGCGTCCGAAGCTCAAATCAATGAAGATAAAACCGATGTGTGTCAAATAGGAGTTCCTTTAGGAACTCGAGATTTAAATCTCTTGAGCGGAATTCCAGCATCATGGATTGTTAATAATATTAAAATTTTAGGGGTATTTTTCGGTCCGTCGGAAAATCAAAAAACATGGGAAATAGTATTGGAAAAAGTTAAAACTTCCTTAAATAATAATAGAGCTAAATATCAAAGCTGGTTTGGAAAATCCAAGTTTCTATATACATATGTAATTTTTATTTTTCAACACGCACTAGCCGCTGTCCCCCCTTCAAAAAAGTATGTTCTTTATTGCATAGTGAGTTTAGAAGATTTATTTGGGGAGCAGGGGAAGGTCCCCCTTGGGAAATAATGCGTAGACATTTTTGGCGGGGGCCGGATGTTTATATACGTAGCCAAAGTGTGTGAACAGGTATATTAAAAAAATACACCATTGGAGATGCCAATGCATCACAACGATTACAGTGGTTTGGACTCTTAAGTTATTTTTTGGGTATAACACTTAATAAAAAAGCCAAAAATGCTTCGGCCATCAATTTTTTGCATACAATCGTAACTCCGCCTGCTTTAACCCGGGTGGGAGAATTGTTTATATTTTATTAATAGGATTAAACCGGATTTGAATTGGTTTGCAGCGAGATCCAAGTCTATATAGACTAGTTCGGAATAAGGGTTTTTTAGTGTTAGGAAGAGGGTACATAACTACTAGCGCCAATCAGATGTAGAGGGAAAATTGAGAAACAGCGAGCGACTAGTACATTTTACGGTTTAAATAATTTCAAATATTTATTGGTTTAAAATCTCGACCCCTTCTCTTCACAATTTTTTAAATACTTTTTAAATATTGCAAAAGCAAAAGCAGTTTTTGGGGATTTTTAGTTTTTTGCCGCTTCGTAGGTACGGCGCTGCTGGCGCGCTTGTTTTCCAGTTTTTAATGTTTCAATTACAAAAAATGCTTAATTTAAAAGTTTGGAATGGACTTTTTAAAATTAATTTTTAAGTTTTGAATAGTTTTACAAGCAAAACATTAAAAAAAACTATGTAGGTTTAAAATTAGTTTAAAAGCACAAATTTCATCTTTATTTTTACTAATTCGAAATTACTGTTCAGGATAATACTATTTTAGTGGTGATTTTAAACTATTGTGACGTTTAATTAAAAAACAAAAATTTATTTAGCACAAACTGATATATTACAGCACTTCAACGTAGTGAAACATATCATCGTGTAGCAATTTTTATGAAGTATAGGTTTAAATTTAAGAAACTAAGAAAGCTAAGATTTTTTCAAATTTTATTTTTTTCTTTTTGTACCCTCTCTCGTACAGTAAAAGACGCTTATTCCGAACTAGTCTATACAGGATGTTGGTAGAGATGGGGCCTCAGCCGGTGTTCATCTCAACTGTGCCAGAAGCAAACCGAAATGCTGCTTGGGTTGAGCTTATTTGTAAAGAAATCCCAGCTTCTTATAGGGAATTTAATTTAAAATTTGCCCATACAAATTTAGGTTTTAATGTAACATTTCTGGGTCATGCGCAAAAATTAACGTTGTGCCCATTGTGCAAGAAATATATGCCAGAGACTGTATCGCATGTTTTTTTAGATTGTCCTGGACTAACTCAGCTGCATGACAGAGCTCTAAATTTTTTATCCCGGATTTATCCGTATATAATTTTTCTTTAGTTACTCTTAGGTTTAATGGCGCAGATATCACAGATCAACTTTCAGAATCTCAGCGCCGCTTGATCACTATTTTCTGTTCAGTGTGGAAATTCACAATTTGGGAAACTCGAAATAACTTGTTAATAAATGCACATAGCATGTTAAATAGCCAAGATTTGGCGAGTGCAATTATAAACAATTTTAAAAATATTATAAAAGCCGATATTATTATGCATAAAAGTAAAAACAGATGGACGGCAAATAATGCCGTAACGTTTAATCGCGAAGGTAAAATAAATATTAATTTCTAAGACTGGTATATTATCATATGTATGTACTGTTCAAATTGATTTTTCAAATTCAAACCACCCAGACCGGCTTTATAAATACTGCAAAAAAGTGCATTAGTGAGAAGGTTAAGGACTTATCGTGTTTATCCTTTTGTACCTTCGTTGTCTGGAATTAAGAATGCTAATCAGACATGCCTTTAAGGTTTTATACCAGGAGAATGTAAAATACCTTCTAGAAGATTTATTTTTTTATATATAGTTATATGTCATAAATATCGTGCAAAATTTTAAAATCAAATTGATTGTTTTTTTATCCTTCTTGCATGCTGTGTTTGTTTTTCAGGATGTCTATTTTGGCATGCGATTTGCAGTTTTCCGCATAAATTAGAATATACCAAAAAAAAACAATTTTTTTTCTTTGTAATGGAAATAAATTTGTACGCATCCAGGAAGATTATTTAAGTAATTAAATTTGGGTTTTTGTTGAAAACAATCTGATAAAAGTGATAAATTAAGAAAATAAGATATTTTTGTAAGGGTTTGGGCTCCCTCTCAACTTGGTATTGTTAAATTTCTTATGGTTTTATATTGAACCCTAAGGTTTGCTAATGGTTCTGTTAAGAAGTAGGATTGAAATGCAGGCAATGGGTGTATTTGTGTTTTAGGGTCTTGTTATTTAATTATTGCAATAAACTATCAAAATGCAAAAGCTTCAATTACTCACTTTAACGTAAGTGGGTAAAAACCGAACTAAACGTACAACCGATCAAAAGGTAATTTTTTAGAAACAGAAAATAACTCAGTTTTAAAAATAAATT
>JASAMX010004565.1:0-17965 GCA_030248175.1 Microlaimidae sp. YZB2_3 | reverse complement strand
TTTTTGATTATGACAAGGCAAATAAGTTTGCCGGGGTGGAGTGAGTGACGCACAATTACGGTCTGCGTTTAGCATAATTCGTTTTGTTCTCTTGATTAGTTTAACCGGAGGTGGTGTCATTTTTTTATAGCTAAGCTTCATCAAAGGATAACGGTGTCTAAAGTGGTGTAAAATTTGTGGTCCAATTCCAATTTACCTTTGTATTTTTTTAATTTATTATTTTTTACTTGAAGAAAAAACAACAAATAGCGTCTGGTATTATACAAGATTTATGAACATCAATAACTTTTTCTTCCTCAAACTTTAATGAACAAGTCCTAATTTACTTTGTTTTGTCCGACTATATCGTTCGTTTGCATCCTTTGGGTATTATTTTTTATAGTTTGTGTGGTTTTAGAATTACTTCTTCAAACAATTGGCACCAGATTTAAGTTTTATCTCAGCCAACCGAATTTCATATTTTTCCTTTATAAATTAGCCCACGACGCACAGGCTTGATTATTTTTAAAGTTCTGAAACCAAGTTATTTTGACTTTTCTATCATTTTGTTGATTAGGGAAAATTTAAGATTTTACATGAATGCATTCCAAATTAGTGTTTCAATTTCTAAAGTGGAGTCTCTGGTTACACGTCTGCTGTTAAATAATTCAAACATTTCTTTACTTCATTGTTAAATACGACTTTGCGTAATTTTTTATTGAAAATATCCTAATATCAAATATAAACCATCCGCAATTAAAAATTATTTTTGACGTGGCCTCGGATGGGATACATTCCATTTTTGTCGCTGACAGTTAAAAAATCTTAACACCCTATTAAAAACCGATAAAAAGACAGTAGATTTGCAATGAATAGCTCTAATTTCTTTTATTCTTTTATGTCTCGTTGTGAAAAAACTCACGACAGGGTATTGTAATTTCAATAATTTCGTTTTAGTAAGCATATTTAGGTATATTTTTTATGTGTGTAAGTTTGTGCGTATAAAACTAAAAGAAAAAATGAACAAATATTCAGACAATATATAAATATGTAACTAAAGGCTGGTTCATACTTATGACAAAACGTCCTTTGGACAAAGTCCAAAGGACAATTTTAGAAAAGTCAAAACATCCTTTGGACAAGCCAAAACGTCCTTTGGACGAAGTATGAATGCTAGTTGAAATTTGTCCGTTGGATTTTGTCCAAAGGATAAAATCCAAAGAGAAAAGTCCAAAGGACAAAAAGTATGAACACGTTGTCCTTTGTACAAAATCCAAAAGACAAAGTCCAAAGGACGATTTGACACTGTGTTTGCCCTTGGGACAAAGTCCAAAGGACTTTTTTTATCTTTTGGACTTTGTCCAAAAGACGTTTTGTCCTAAGTATGAAGTATGAACCAGCCTTAAGGCGTTTCGTGTTGTTGTGCTCTAAAGTATAAATTTGTTTTTAATATTCTTCGGTCAACTATAAAGGTAAAAGAAGTGTCGTACGTAGAATTTCATTTGAGAGATGGATTTTTAAGGTGCTCCATTAGGGCCCGAAGGGGTTTTGCGGGATAAGAGTGGAGACCCTGAGCGAGGTCATGGTAAAGAGGCTGAGTGCCTTGTTAGGGGGTCCAGCCCGAAGACAGAATATCCCGCAGTGGCAGTGCAGAAAGTTTGTAAGTTTAAGCTTTTAAAACAGAACAGAAAACGTAAATTTAAACGCAGAGTTCTCTATTATTTTTTTATATTTTTAGATCATAAAGATAAAAACTACGTTTTAGATTTAATTTAAAAAAAGGAGGTTTTAATTTTTTGGAATTGGAACCCCTAGCGGGATTAAAAGGTAAAGCTATGTTATGGGAATAGGGCTACGCTACGCTACGCCGTGAAAGATTTTTTTAGCTTTTTAAACACACCAGGAAGCCTAAATTTAAGCGCACAATTCTAAGTACAATAAAACTTTTTTTAACTTTATAATTTCATGATAGGAGGTTTTGTAAAGCTTTTTTTGAAGCAAACGAATTTTTCGCAGAAATTTTCGCTTTTCCAAAGTTTGAGGTAGAGAATAATTTAATCCTCCCCCCTGAGTACGGACTTGTATTTATAATAGTAATGTTCCTTCCTACCCTCCAGCTCCAATGTCTTCTTATTCTTCTGATGCACATGTTTTTTGCCGACTTCACTTTTTTAGCAATTATACAAAATGCGTAGCTATTTTTTGTACCATATCACGATACCAACCAGGTCCATTTAAACCTTAATTACCTACGTATTTATTTGAAATGAAAACTATCAAAATGATGGTAACAATTCATGAAAATGTGACGATTCCACATCTCGAAACACTTCCTGTATGGGCAAGGGTAAGGATAAAAATACATCCTGTTTTTTTGTATCAGATTGATCCTATATAAACACTTTACTTAAATTACATTTAATCATTACAGAAACGTAATTACTACTGCGTTATCCTTAAACTAAATACTATTTAAATTAATATGCCGATGCCGACACAAATAGAATTAGATTGCGGCCACACCACAGTGCACATCAGCGTTAAGGGCAAGGAGGAGAGGAACGGGGAAGCTCCTAACTCCGGCAAATGAAATAATTTTAGTTTAAATTATAGAAGGAAAACCCTTAAATTAATTGAAAAGCTAAAAATATTGTCTTTTTTCTGCAGTACGCCCCCACCCACCCTGACCTGATCCCTAAATATAAATGCCTTGCATGACCTACTCTAGGTTATGAAGGAAAAAAAGTATTTGTATACTCCGGGGTTAACGCCAAAATCCGACTAAGGGGCATGTTTTTGCTTGAGTACCTACCCTTACGGTTCCACCTCCGGGTGGAAGCAAAGTTTTAAAGGGGGTACAGATCCGGAGGGGGGGGGTTTTTAAAATTCGGGGGGGGGGGAATGGGGGGGGGGGGGTTTTTTTGGGGGGGGCCAACTTTTGGGGCGGGGTGGGCCCCCCTCCCCCCTTGTTCATCTATGGGACCCTCTAACTTTTTAAGGATCGATCCTGGATGGCCGATTTTAAATTAAAGGCAAGGAAAGGTTCCGGTTTTTAAACAGAGTTTTAAATCGTTAATTTAAGTCTTTTTAATTTTAATATTGAATTTTATAACTAGGTAATAAAAATATTTTGTTTTAAATTAATATGTTTAAAAAGTATATATTTTGTTTAGATATGTTATATGAACGACACGGGTGGAGAGGTAGAGAGGGAGGTGGAAAGCACCACCAGCAGCAGTAGCGAAGAGGAGGAAGACGACCTGCTCAGTCTCATGACCAAGAGCCGATCCGCACCCAACCTCAACCCTAAACACAGGATAAACAAGGTATGTTGATTTTCGTTACACCGGGGGGGGGGGGGGGGGGGGGGGGGGGGGGGGTGGGGGTGGGGGGGGGGGGGGGGGCCGCGGGGGGCGGGTGGTGGGGGGGGGGGGGGGGTGGCGCGCCACGGTCTTTTTTTTTTTTTGGCTTTCTCAGGAAGAGATTGGAAAAGCTCCCAGGGGGAGGGGTGGGAGGAATGGGGGGCGGGGGGGAAAAAGGGGAAAATGGGGGGGGGGGCCCCCTGTGCCTTCTGGGGGGGGCCCAAAGTGGGCGGGAGGGGGGGGGGTGGGGCCGTCTCCGCCCCCCCCCCCTTTCTCACCTATGGTTACACCTGACCTTTAGTTGTTTTTAGTACAATCGTATGCTTTAAATATTTTAATTAAGCATATCTCGTCAGCGTAAGGGTCTTTTTTATACTGCAAGTGATTTTTATTTGCAGTTTCTATTGTCGTGTCGACTAGGAATCAGACATCAGCTAGATGGATAGATAAGATGTCACTACCACACCACCTAGAACCCTTGATGCTCTTATCGAGTGCACGAAATCGACAGTGCCAAAGAGAAACATAACCTAGCAGACCACACACCAGACCCTGCAGAGTACAACAAACAACTATCACTACAAATAAACAACACAACACTTATCAGAACTAAAAACCCAAAAATCTTGGGGTTTACTTTTTTTGACCACAAGCTCACATTCAACACACATATCGCAAATACTCGTAAAACACTCAAAATCATTAACGCACTCACAGCAAAATCGTGGGGTAAACCAAAAGAAACACTTACACACACGTATTCCAAATTGTCCAGGGTACCCACAAATTTTAGGGGGGTGTCGGCTATAATCGGGATTTGTGGGAGGGTATAACCCCCAACGCCTCCTGCCCCCCTGCTTACCTATGGGCATAGATGTTTTTGGTCGGGTCCGCTAGGGGGGGGGGGTCCACCCCCGGGTGGAAGGCCAAAATTTTTTAGGGGGGGGGGGTCCAGGGGGGTCCGGACCCCCCTGGCTTTTTAGGGGGGGTCGACCCCGGGTGCGAGATTTCAAATTTAGGGGGGGGTCAGGGGGGTCCAATTTTTCAGCAAAATTTTTTAAACTCAATAATTTAAGTGTTTTTAGGTCTAATATTGAATTTTATGTATTAAAACAGCCTATTTAGGCCTAAAAAAGTGTATTTAAACACTGTTTTTAACTAAAAACCTGTGTTTTTGACAGTAAATAAAAAAATATACTTCCAAATTGGTCGGGAGGGGGGGGGAGGGGGGTCCAGCCTTCCAGGGGGGGGGGGTAGGTCGGACCGCTCTCGAGCTTGGGGGGGAGGGGGGGGCCCCCCTGGATTTTTTCCAGGGGGGGGGGGGTCCAAAATTTTGGCTCTAGGGGGGGGGGTGCACCCCTCTGTCCCCCCCCCCAAAACATCTATGCCTATGGGTGGACCCCTCTGTCCCCCCAAAAACATCTATGAACACACAACACAATATCTGTTCACATGCACATGTTGCAATGTTTGGGTCCATTTTAAAATATAAATTTATTTACAAGAGATTATATACAAGTTTACAAAATTACACAACAATAAAAATGTATCACAGACTCCTGCTTACTTTTTTATTTTCTTCAAACTGATCAAAATCTTTACTGTGCTCGATGCCACATGCCGAACTGTTGGACAGCTTGGCATGTGGCATCGAGCATAGTAAAGAAGATTTTGATCAGTTTGAACAAAATAAAGAAGTAAGCAGGAACTGAAATGCCAGAGGTAGTATAAAATAAAAGAAAGAACACACAAAATTAAATACCACTAAATAAAAAGAAAAATAACATTAAAGGTGCGGTGCGTATACAAAATTAGATCAATAAATGTGCAAAATGCAACATAAACACAACTTAATACTATAAATAATACAATGATATAATAATAAGTTATAACAATGCATAAAATATTGCACCAATCTTAACAATCAAGGTGATTGAGGAGGAAATGGAAAGTTGCCGAAATTTGAGTGCGTCATTTGTAACGTAAGCCCAGGAGAACAAATTTTATTTTATCCACGTTCTCTAATTATAATCAACGTGGTGCAGAGTTTTTAAAATAACAGTTAATTCTTATATTTTGAAATCACGTCCTGTTTCTCTAAAACAAACTAATCAATAACGTATTTCCATTTAATTTTAACTCTAAAAATATTTGCAACCAAACAACAATTGGGTTAGTTGTGTGTCTCTAATTTTTTTTCATAATTATTGTTTTTTACTTTGTTATGTTCTATTTAATGAATAAACTTGACTTAAGAATAAAACTTTCTTTAAGCAGATTTCAAAATACATCAACAATTTTTATAAAACTTATTATAAGATTGAGGAACCGTTTAAATTTTTTTGATAGTTATTTGGTCAGTCATATGTATGTATGGATCACATGTACCACAAATAATAAATATTTGACAGACATTATTTCTAAAAGTTGGTATGTTTACAAATCACGACCAGAAAGTGATTGTTAACAACAAGTAGTAGTTTATGTAATGTAACTAAATATTACAAATTTTGAAATTTAAAATTCTTAAAAAAATTTATTAAAATTTGCTCGCGGTTGTTTGATTTCTCTGTGCTGTGCTATTTTTTATAATTTTTAAAAATTTTTTGAAAGTGTCTGGTTTAATATACGTAGCAGCGTAGTCTAATAAAATATATTGTTGGATATTTTTTAATTATTTTAAAAAAGCTAAATCTAAAAAGATTCAATTACGGGATGGATAATTTGGATTTGTTTCGGTGGATTAAACCTGAGTGTCGTTCTAATTGGTTATTTTATAATATTGATCAACAAGTTAGCTAACTAACTGCGAATAAAGTAATTGTGATTGTAGCTTTTACTGGTTGTGGTTTTTGTTACAGAGGCGTTAGCCGTTAACAATTTTCCCAGCCATTTTGATAGTGTATAAATCAAAAATAACACGTATATTTTAGTCTGCAGCGTTGTTAGTACCTTTGAATATTTTTTTTCCAGTGTAATTTCTGTTTTTTAATCAATATGACATGATGCGATCTTTCGCATTTTTTTCTACCAATAAATGAATTTAACAAAATCATTACCTCGGATCTTCATGCTATATTTAAAATATTTAATTACTTCGAGATTTCTACCTCGAGTAAATTTCATTTGGTCGATTTGTGTTACTATCCTCGAAATGAATTATCATGGTTGGGCTTTCGATAAAGTGCAAAAAATTTTTAATTTTACAAAATGGCAAACCTATTTTGAGGTGAGATTCTAGATTTTAAATTTGAGTTTGCATTAATTAACAGACATTAAATTACATTAACAGGTTTTTGCCTTCGTATTATTCCATTTCAAAAAATAAAAACGGAACTTATCCAGTAGCGAGAAGGGAACGACCGCCGTTTCCTCCCACCGGAATCCGGCGAAGTCGGATTTTTTCGAAAGAGGATCGTTCTTATTAAATTTTGTGAGAAAAGTTTGCTTTAATATTAGTTGAGAAACATTCCTAATGTGTTTCAAAAGCATGTACTTAGTCAAAAAAACTAAAATTTTCCGTGATTTGCGGAAAGTTAAATGGTAATTTATGTTAGTTTTTTAATTTGAGTCGGTTGTGCCGCTCAATATTAAGGACGTACGTTTTAAATAAAACTACTATAAATAATTTACTAATGTTTTAATTAAATATTTTAAAGTTCAGGGTGTGAAATACCTTACATTTTGTAATTATCTATTAAAATCAAATTTTCTCTCCCCGGGGGGGGGGTAGCTGGGTTCTGATCCCCGGACCTGCTTGAAAAGAAAGAGGCTTTGCGCCATACATGGGCATGAGAGAAATGAGGGTTGGGGGGTTAACACCCTCCACCCAAATTCTGGAAAGGGGGTTTAACCCCGCCCTTTCCCCCCTTCAATTAAAAATAAGAGCGGAGAAAAGGTTAACCCCCCAAAGTTTGGAAAGGTTAAGAAGAAAAGTCTTAAAATTGACTTCTAACTGCCTGCAAACAAACTTAAATTTTGAGGTCCAAATGAGTGTTTTGAGCAATAAAAAGCTCAAAAATGCAATAAAAAGTCTTTTTGAGCTAAAATTAGCGTTTTTTTAAAACATATTTGTCCTTTAAAATTGAAAAACGATATGGGTAAGTACAGACCTGTGCACTGCCCCCCCCCCCCCCGGGGTTTTATAAGGGGGGGCGATTCCAAAACGGGGGGAGGCACGGGGGGCAACTTTTTTGAAACGGGGGACAATAAAACGGGGGGGCAAGCAGGGGGAAAGAAAAAAAAGAGAAAAAAGGGGTAAAAAGAGAAAAAAAGAAGGGAAAAGGGACAAAAAAAAGCGAAAATAAGGTAAAAATAGGTCTAAAATGGCTTAAATCACATCGAAATAGGTTAAAAACTGCAAAAAAATTTGCGATAATGGCGTCATCATAGGTCAAAAATGGCGTCATAATTTTAGGGTACTTTTTCGTTTTTTGGCGGGGGGGCAATAAAACGGGGTGGCAAATCCTCCAATAAAACGGGGGGGGTGCATTTCCAGACCGTGCACAGATCTCGTAAGTAAAATGCACTCCAGAATGAAAATGATATGAATAAAATGCGTTTTTTGGATTTTAACCCCCCCCCTCTAAATCCGGGTTTAACCCCCACTCCGGACCAATTTGCCCATGTATGGTTTTGTATTTTAACCCCACTGTATAGTTTTCTGCCCCATACCCTCTTTTTCTGAGGGGGAAGGGGCTGCCACACCGAGACCTTTTAGTCAGTAATTAATTTAAAGTGTTGGGCCAGGGGTCGATCATGAAAAATAGGACGTTTGCTCACATATTATGGTTCGCTTTTTATGTGAGTAAATAGTGCTTGCTTTGTTCGTAAAAAATATTAGAATAATCGTACCATGCTTACCTATTATTTAATTCTGAAAAAGGTTAAAGATACGTAAGTCAAGTCGGTTAAAAATGTGTTTCTATTATCAACCAGTCAATCACGTCGGTGTTTTATTTCACATCGATCCTTATTGCGGATATACAATATTTGCTTTTACTTATTGTGAGATTAGTATGCATAGGAAGCTCTCGTTCTGCATTCACTGGATTACTGTTTAAAAAAAGTTAATTCCAGGTTTTTATATATTATTCACCGTAACTTTTAAAGTTTTGTAATTTATAATGCAAAACTGGAAAAGACAGATTTGATAAAATACATAATATTATTTTGTTCAAAGTCTTTTATTTACTTTAAAAATATTTTGAAAAGTAAGTTTATACTTTTTTAGTTATAAAGTTTAGAAAGGATTGGCGATATTAACAAAGACTTCACTACACAATAATTCGAAGTGAAAATTTTTTGCTCAATTTATATAGGTTTATTTTTTAGTTATATTTTAAAAAGTTTTGACAAGCAAAATATCTGTTTTAAAATTTTTAGTGTTTTCAAATAAAACTTGATTAAAAAACAAACAAAAACGATGAGTTAATTTTTTTAATTGGAACATAATTCATTTGACTGATTTTTAGCATATTTTATGCAGTATGTGTGTTTGTTGTATGTTTAGAAGATCCCAGGGAATTTGAATAGAAGCACCTCCACCGCCTCTGACACAAAGAGAGCTTCCGAGCTACGGGTAGACGCCGCCGAGTTGGAGGATCTCACCGATGCTGGTAAGCCAGTTTTTACTCTCTACATAATTTTAATTTGGATTTCTATTTTAGGTACACACCATAGGTGGGCACCGAGGAGGGGTGGGTTATACCACCCCCAAAAAATCCGGATTATAGCCGACACCCCCCTCCCCCTTTAAAATTTGGGGCTACTCTGGACACCCCCCCTAAAATTTGGGGAGTCCCAGTACTAAAAAATCTAAAAATGGGGTATTTGAGGTATACCCTAAAAAATTTTAGGGACACCCCCCCGAATTTCGGAGGTCGGGTATACCCCCCTAAAAATCCGGGAGGCTACCCACTTATGGTACACCAGACCTGTGCACGGTCTGAAAATGCCCCCCCCCGTTTTATTGGAGGATTTGCCCCCCCCGTTTTATTGCCCCCCCCCCCGCCAAAAAATGAAAAAGTACCCTAAAAATATGACGCCATTTTTGACCTATGATGACGCCATCATCGCGAATTTTTTTGCAGTTTTTAGCCTATTTCAATGTATTTTAAGCCATTTAAGACCTATTTTTACCTTATTTCCGCTTTTTTGTCCCTTTTTTCCCTTTTCCCTTCTTTTTTTCTCTTTTTTTCTCCTTTTTTTCTCTTTTTTTTTCTTTCCCCCCCTGCTTTGCCCCCCCGTTTCAAAAAAGTCGCCCCCCCGTGTCCCATCCATTTTGGAATGCCCCCCCCCCGTTTAAACCCCCGGGGGGGGGGGCAGTGCACATGTCTGGTACACACACACATTCCTTGAACTACAGTGCAGGTAGCTTAGCTTCCATAGATGAACAAGGATACAAGGTCAAGAGGGTGGGTTCCACGCTTCCACCCTATCTTCAAAATCGAAAAAAATCCAAAGGTCCTTTCTTCCCGACCCTGCTCCATAAAGTTTTTCGTCAAGCTTTAGGTTTAAACAACCGTTTAAGTTAATAGTATGGTCTTAGGGCCTGGTTCACACTAAAGTTAAATTGACAAGGCTTTCACACCGCAGCGACAGTGTAACGATGTAAACGCACAGGGAACGCCCTGTTACATATCACTTGTCATGTCATGTCACTCCGGTGGTGTGAACTAGCTCTTAGTAGGACTGATCATTTTTTGTATTCAAAAGCCAATATAACATTTTGTAAATTTTTAGAAAAGCGGAGGGAAAAGCTGGCGGAAGAGACCCGTCTCATGTTGGCCAAAGCCAAACAGGCCGCCCATATGATGATGGAAGTGGAAAAACAAGCCAGGTCACAAAAATCTCCTTTAGAAGACATTGTATGTTCCTTTTGCATATGTAATTTTTTTTTTGTAAACAATTTTTTTATGTGATTAAGAGGAGCTCCGTGTGCTTTAAATAGCTCCAGACGCATGATATTTGGCAACATGCTTAAAACGAGCCCTTTAACCATGCGATAGAAACTCTATAACATTATAAAATATTTAGCGGTAAAAGATGTTTTCCCTATTTATATATGAAAATACAATAAATCTTTTCTTTAGACAGCTTAATATGGCATACGATACACAAATTTTGGATTTTTTTTTAAAATTTATTGTAGTTTTTCTGTTTTATATGACTATAAAAATTTCAGAAAAACGAGCAGTACAATGTTTAACCCACAAATACTGTATATGTTTTTTTTTAGGTTGGAGTGCCTTTTTGCAAACGTAGACTTACCAGGTTTCAACTTAGTAAAATGAGCGTCACTCAACTGCAAATTATTTTAAACGAGCTTTTAAACAAAGTTGAAAGTATGATATTTTTAAATAATAATACTTTTTATTTGTCGAGGGCAGGGGCAATAGCAATTTAGGAAAATTTATTACTTATCAAGTTTTTACGCGAAATTAATTTTAAACTTCGGATTTTTTTTAATTTCTCTTCTGTCTGATCAGGGGTGGTATGCTGAAGGTTTAATCCGGCTTAAAATTAATCTGAGATTAGCGATTGTCAACGCACAGTAAACATACTAACAGCAAAAATATATAATATAACGAAAAATGTGCAACTCCTATATAAAAAAGTACGGAAAAGGTGGCCTTTATAATGAGCCTCTCCATTTAAATGGCACTCTCCCTCCATAATAATGGCCTTTTAATTCAAAGCAATATGCCGTTGGCCTACGTCACTTTACACTAAATGCGCACGCATCCCGCAAATGAAATAAAATGTTTTTATTGATCCGCGCACATTTGTGCTGAATAACGTAGGCGAACAGCATATTTTCCCGCATTAAAATGGCTACTTTGCCATTATTATGGAGAGTGTCATTTAAATGGAGAGGCTCATTATAAAGGCCACCTTTTCCGTAGTTTTTTATATAGGAGTTGCACATTTTTCGTTATATTATATATTTTTGCTTACAGTATTGATTAAATAATCTAGGTTATCGGAGTTAATAGACTTAATCTCAGATTAAATCGCCACTAATTCAAGATTAGCGGGAAAAACCCGCAAATTTTTAATCCACCTCCGGAAGTGGTTTAAAAATTTGCATAAATTAATAATTTAATCCCGAGTTAGTGACGATTTAATCTGAGATTAAACCTAATCTCCGATTAAATTCGTTAAACTAGATCATCTAATCAATACTGCTAGTATGTTTACTGTGTGTCGACAATCGCTAATCTCAGATTAACTATAAGTCGGCTTAAACCTTCAGCATACAACCCCAGGATAAGACATTTGAATTTTTATATAAAAAACATTTTAAAAATACAAGATAATTGATACTTCAAAAAATTTAATTTTTATGTTGGAACTTTTGGAACTTGTTTAAAATAATGATAAAACATGATTATAAAACTATTAAAACTCACCCATTACTTTATCATAAAATAATAAAAATATTTATTTTTAGTTTTATTTATAATATTTTAATTTATTGTTAGTCTTTCTTACCTTTTAAATGAAATTAATTTTTAAAATCTTAAAATTTTAAGTTCGGAAGACTTAAAAACATTTTATAAAAAATGTTATTTTTTGTTGCGGCTGATAAATCTATATCATATACGAGCGATCATGATAAATCAATAAATAATCAGATACTTATAACAATATTGATTAAAGTATTAATTAGATAGATAAATTTAACGTGTTTTCTAGAATCAAACGCGGAACTTGTACAGTTTTTAATCGATCGGGATAATTTACACATGGAGCAAGATTCGATGCTAGTTGATGTGGAAGATCATATTCAGTAAGTGAAATTAGTGTGACGCACGAGCTTTCTTGGCTCTGGTCCTCAAAACTTGTGTGTTATGTGTTTGGTCCAAATGCTGGACTGTATCTTTAAAAAATATTAACGATAGCAAATGGTGATAACCCCCCTCGATAACCTACAATGGGGATTACGCCACTCTGGAGGTCGTGGTTGATTTGGTTCACCAAAACCGCCATTGCCACCTTAGTGAGGTAATTGCCACGTTACGTGTTGTGGCGTAGCGGCTTGCCGCGCTGAGGGGGCTGAGGTCCTTACCGTGTGGCCATTGCGGCCTAGCCCACAACCGGAGGAGTAGGTTTATCTTTACATACACTATTGTGCAACCAAAAGATAAGCCTTCCTCCCACGGTAAGACAAACCGACCAAACGTAGGCCTAGGGAATAGATGTGAGATAGGTAAAATAAATTTTTATTGTTCTCTCTGTATTATTAAATATAACCTCACATCTAATCCCTAAAATCCTCTGATAGGGGTGGGGCCTTTGACTAACATTCTACATCAACAACAGTGCTGATATAGGGTGGTAGGCGGTAATATGGAATATCCATGGCCGGCCCGCTTCAGCTTTAAAAAAAAAAAATGGTGATAACTTGTTTAGATTGTAAATAAAGTCGAAATAAGTTAGTAAATTTTATTCAGGAAGCACAAGCATTCTTTTCGCATCTTAGAAAAATATGAAAGTAATCTTTAAAATGAAACTGCGGTGTCCGGCGGTCGTTGAGAAGGAGAGCTGAGAACGGGAGCAAAGCTCAACTCTCTACTGATTTAAATCTAAAAACACCGACCGATTAGATGCCCTAACCGGTCCCGATCCATCTCGACAACTAAAGCCCTTTTATTTGCATATTTCGAACTTGTTAAGGGCGTCATCTCTTATTAAACACTCACCACGTGCACATCCATAAATATAGATGACCTTGGTGACTAAGTCACGGACGCTCCTAAAAAAGACTATTGCTCAACGGGGATTTTTTGTCCTAACTTAAAACGCAAATACCTCAGTGGCGGCTGATTAAATAAAACGCACTACATAACACAACGATACAAAACATTTTAAATAAACCAATATTTTATCACTAAATCTTTATTGATTACTTACAAAACCAAATAACGATATAAATAAATACACAAAATAAATATCACTTGAAGTTTTCCTGAAAATAAAAAAAATAATATTAATTAAAAATTACGGGGAATTTACCTTACGTTAAAGCTATTTTTTACACCTTCTTCACATTAGTAAAGCTATAAAAAGTGGTGCTTGGTAAATTTTATAAAAAGTAGTTTCAGCTATTTACAATAGAGGGCTGGACAAGGCCAAATGTTTTTTTTGCTAAATCCAAAATTTATTATGCTTTTACAACTCTTGTGGTGAATATAGAAAATCACCTTCTTGCTTAAACAGATTTTAAGTTAAGTTCAAAGTTTATTCTAGTAAAGTTACTAAAAAACCGTATAAAAAGTACAAATAACTTTGATCAGTATGATATTTGAACCAATCATTATCGCATTTACAAAATACAAGCAAAACAAATATCAATAATATTAAAATAACAATTTTGACAAAAAAAATAAATAACAAACATGGTTTACTAGAATTATGGTTCAAAGGGGGGATATAGTGGGAAATTCGACCGAAGGTCGCGTCAGTTCGAAAATCACACTATCTCTATTTTCACTTTAATAATGTTTTTTTTAATTTATAAAAAAATAGATCAATCAGAATGCTCATCAAACGTGCTTTCAGAATTGTATTTATTTTTGACTGAAGCAATAGTACTCGAGATATTTTTAGTATTTAAAAAAACTACCAAAGAATTCTTTTTTTTTTGACAATTTTTGACGTTTATCTCAAAATCGTTTTAAATAAGGCAATAACATTGTCTTTTTTACAAATCCTGAAAGAACACGCTCTGGCTCATTTTATATTATATTTGATAGCTAATCTATTTAAGTCCCCTTTTCGATACGATTTTTAGATAAATGTTAAAAACGGAACTCCAAAAAACAAATTCTTTAGCAGTTTTCGTAAATACTTCAAAATATTTGAGAAGTGTTGTGCTGATGTACAGCCAAAAATAAATACAATTTTGAAATCTCGTTTGATGATTACCTGATTTACGTATTTTTTATATTATTTAAAAACGTTATTAATGCTAAAATAATAAATAATAGAGATGCTGTGATTTGAAAATTAACGTGAACTTCGGGCAATTCTTTAACTTAAGCTCGGTTTTATGTAAGATGGTGCTTTCTATAGACTAGTTCGGAATAAGGGTTTTTTTAGTGTTAGGAAGAGGGTACAATAACTACTAGCGCCAATCATATGTAGAGGGAAAATTGAGAAACAGCGAGCGACTAGTACATTTTACGGTTTAAAATATTTCAAATATTTATTGGTTTAAAGTCTTGACCCCTTCTCTTCAAAATTTCTTAAATACTTTTTAAATATTGCAAAAGCAAAAGCAGTTTTAGGGGATTTTTAGTTTTTTGCCGCTTCGTAGGTACAGCGCTGCTGGCGCGCTTGATTCCCAGTTTTTTAATGTTTCAATTACAGAAAATTCTTAATTTAAAATTCCCTCTTCCTTTCTATTAAAAGTTTGGAATGGACTTTTTAAAATTAATTTTTAAGTTTTGAATAGTTTTACAAGCAAAACATTAAAAAAAACTATGTAGGTTTAAAATTAGTTTAAAAGCACAAATGTCATCTTTATTTTTACTAATTCAAAATCACTGTTCAGGATAATACTATTTTAGTGGTGATTTTAAACTATTGTGAAGTTTAATTAAAAAACAAAAATTTATTTAGCACAAACTGATATATTACAGCACTTCAACGTAGTGAAACTTATCATCGTGTAGCAATTTTTATAAAGTATAGGTTTAAACTAAGAAACTAAGAAAGCTAAGATTTTTTTCAAATTTTATTTTTTTTCTTTTTGTACCCTCTCTCGTACAGTAGAAGACGCTTATTCCGAACTAGTCTATATTCACAAGATAACAAGATGTAATTTCTCAAATTGGTTCGCTAATTCACACCTTTTTTATGCCGCCAATAGTTTGTTTTAATTTTGTTATTTTTTTTAAATTTGGTTTTATAAACTATCAACCCGTTTTTCTCACCGAAAAACGATAGAACCAATTTACAATTAGACTATATTCATTCATTCATTTATTAGTAACGGTATAATCATAATTATAAACTAGATATTAAATGAACGCAATTAAATTTTTCACCGGAAAAGGAAGGCTAAGATTTTACTTATCTTATGAAATGAATAATTGGTTTTCTATAGACCTTGCGCTTTATTTTTTAAAAAAGATGATAAATCCTACAATTAATAGACGGTGCAGAACCTCCAAATGAGCCGTCAGTTCATTGTAGGATGTTCTAAACTATATTTAAAAAAACCAATGTAAGGTGTGTATTTAACCAATAAAAACATCCCAATATTGGATACGAAAAAAAGTATAACGAAAAAAAGTTTGTTGATGTTCACTTTTATCCGGGTTGTCAGAATGTTGACCCAGATTTTATTATTATTATACTATCATATTATTTTAATTTGCTATATTAACTTTCTATTCTTGATTATTTTGGCCGTTGTTTATTTTCTTTCAAAAAAACTAATCTTGATTGATTTTTAGGCATCAATCTTTTTCTGATGTGAAAATTCCGTCGTTCTTAATCGTAGAACCTCATTCAACTGTGCCCTCAAAATTCAGGATATTTAAAAAATAAACCACTGGAACTTTTGATTTAATCAAGTTACAAACTCTTCCTACTGCCAATGGAATTATGATGCAAAAGTATTAAACTTGCACAGCAGTATTGAACATTAAAAATTTAACTGTATTTTTTCGTTAAATCTGTACTGATGTAATAGAAACAGAGATAACAGTTTATGCAAAAAACTGTGGATGCGAGGAATATAAACCGGCTTTTGAAAAAAGAAACCAACAAAAATCGCACATACTTAAACGAAAATAATAAAGAGTATCTCATTTAACAATTTTAAATTTCTCTGACCTACCGATATTTGTGCCTCATATTAAACTGAATAAGAAGTAATGTTTAGTGTTGTGTTTAGCTTTTGTTTCAATATTTAAAAAAATGTTTTATATGTGAATAATACTGATGTTCTTGGCACCAAATATCATCCGAAGCTTCGCCAATTCTAAACGGAGTTTCCGCACTTTATTTTTTTTAGTTCCGGCAAATAATTTATGTAATTTCTCACCGTTTTTTACAATAATTTTTAACGTTTTTGACATATTTTATAATGTTTTAATCTAAAGTCTTTAAATAATGTTTTAATCTAAAGTCTTTAAAATTCTTAATGCATAACTTTTTATGGGGAACACCATTGTGTGTTGTATTGTACAGTCGAAAAATTTAGTTTAAATTATATCGAGTGGTGCTATAAAAATACATTTGGAAAAACTCGTGCATATTGCACAAAATTGTTTTTATTGACTTTTATAAAATTTTATTTTATATTATTGTTTTTGTTATTTGTAGGTTTATCCCCAAGTCATTTTTTTAGTTTTACCTTGCACTGTATTTTCTATAATTTTACAGAACAAAAAGTGTTTATGCAAATCTTGTTAAGCGTTTAAGAGTCTATAAACCCATACCTATTCCTACCCAAAATACTATTTCGTCATATTAAGATAGGGCCTAAAATCATTGAAAATTATCAAGTTTTTTTTAGACAAATTAGAAAATTAGACTAATATTTAGAAAATTTTATTGATTGCTATTAGAAACTAATGAAATTTTTTTTGTAATAATTTTGCGCCATGTAATTATTGTAATTGTCTTGTTGTAAAATCTAGTCATCGTAATTGGGTAAAATTGTTGAATAATAGGTAATTTTAGGTTTATCACTTTGTGCAGTAGTGATGGGCAGTTCCGGCTGTTGCGGGAAAAATTTTTAATTCCGGTTCCAGTTCTTGTTCCGGATTTTTAGAAAATCTAAATTCCGGTTCTGAATTAGGTTCCGATGCTTAGGGGGTTTCACAGTGTGATAGGCAGTTCCGGTTTCGGATGTTTCGGGTTCCGGATGTTCCGGACAGTATTTGGAATTCCGGTTCCGGATTTTTGAAAAACCTCAATTCCGGTTCCGGTTCCTGTTCCGGATTTTTGAAAACCTTAATTCTGGTTCCGGTTCCGGGGGTTCCGCCCATCACTATTGTGCAGTGTTTCACTGCTTGGTTATTATTCAGCATGGGTGTGGCCAGGGAAGGGAGTCTAGGGGGTCTAGTCTAGTCTAGATTGTGTCTCCTATTATTTTATAGCATTGCAAATAGAAAAAAAAACGCAATGTTCTTTTGTGATCTTTTTTTCAACTTTTTGGCGATTTGCTTATTTTTGGAATACAGTTTTGTGATAAATGGCAAAAAATATGTTAAAATGATAAAAAATATATAACATGATAAAAAATATTAATATATATTAAAGGAAATAATGAGACACTGCATAGTGCCAATTAAATAGTACTTTTGAAAGACCTTTTTACATGGTACCTGTTTTTTTCAAGCGCTTTGTTCTGAGTGTCTCATTTTTTTCTGTATTATAATATTTTTGATAAAAGCACTCTTTCAATTTGTTCCCCTTCAAAATTTGTGGCACTCTTAAAATTTTTCGCGCTGTGCTTTTGTCTAGTTAACTGAATGTTCACATTGTAAAATGATTGTTTTGGAAAACGAAAATTTCGCATTCAAAATTGTTTTCTAATA
This sequence comes from Microlaimidae sp. YZB2_3, assembly GCA_030248175.1. Taxonomy (NCBI): domain Eukaryota; kingdom Metazoa; phylum Nematoda; class Chromadorea; order Desmodorida; family Microlaimidae; species Microlaimidae sp. YZB2_3. The sequence continues at coordinate 63 of JASAMX010004565.1, read as the reverse complement.
AAATTTTTGCTACATCTTTTTAGACTTATTTTTATAAAAATTAATAGACGTATACTAAGTAAA
>JASAMX010004562.1:0-14703 GCA_030248175.1 Microlaimidae sp. YZB2_3 | reverse complement strand
GTTATTGTACTTACTAAGTACATATACTAGGAGATGTGGACCCCACCCTACCCTATCCCCCCTGTTCATCTATGTCTGTCCCCCCTCCCAAAAAAACACCTATGATTATATTAATAGTAGTAGTTTAAAAATGAAATAATGTTACAAATTAAATTTCAACAAAATTGTTTAAAACCCTTAAAAATATGCACTACTCAGTATTTATTAAAAAATACTTCTAATAAAAAGGAACTGTTATGCTTTTTCACATACGTAAAAATTAATCCAAATGTTTTTGTATTAATCGTTTAATATACGATTTTCCATTAAAAATGGGGGTTAATTTTTTTTTAAATTGCGGCAAAAGGTGGATTTAATTTAATTTGGTAAAATATAAAGCTCCAAATAGTATATTTTCATTAAAATTTATGATTTTTAAACAGCCATAATAACTTTCACACTGTTGATCTGTTGTGTGTGCATATTTTAGATTTAATAAAGGCCTGGGGTTTATAACGCCCTTTTAGAAAAGTTGAGCAGATGGGCTTGTGGCGCAAAAAAATAGCGCCTGTCATACTTCAGTCCAATAACCAAATTTTTGAGGTCAAGAGATTGACCCCCATCGAGAACAGATTATTATTGCTACATTTTTTATTTAATACTACTAACTATTTAAGATTAATTATAATTGTTTCAGTAAATCATATAGATTCAAAACAAAAAAATCTTTGTAAACATTTAAACCACATTTGTTTCTTAGTTTTTGGCACTTATTCAAATTTTTGTCGTTGGGATATTTTAAAATAGTTTCATGCTCTATAATTACAATAAATAATAAAATATATTTTATGTAAGCAAAAAAGCTTAAATTGTGACTTCTTAACGCAATCAACAATATCATTAATATATATTAAAAATAAAAATGGGCCCAAAATAGAACCTTGAGGAACTGAATTTTTTACAGGAAATGATTTGGATACTAACTAATGCAAATGTTATGCATTTGAAGTGTACTTTTATGCCTTATTGTTGTAATTGCGTTGTTAAAACATTTGGTCGTTAAAATCCGCAGGATAAACTGCTTAAGAAAGCTGGTGATCAAATTTTCTAGAGTGTAAAATACCTCGGATTCAAAATTTCAAGCTCAAAACAGTTCCACACATGTACTAATTGTCGAGTGAACCAATACAAGAAATAAAATACACGTAGAAATTTTTATTCTAAATCCTTATTTTTGAGATTAGATTTGAATTTTACACTATCTCCAAAAATTATAAATCCATTGAAGCCCAAAAATGCCTGTTTTTGGCATGTACAATTTATGTTTGACAAGAAAAACATTTGTGAAGCAACAAAATAAATTAAAGCTATGTTTTAATATTAATAATTTTACATTAATTATGTTGCAGATAAATTGAATGAAAGAAAATCTCTATTCAGTGGACGGCGGAAGCACCGCACACGTGATTTTACCTGCTATAACTAAAGTAGAACCCGTCGAAAATGAAAACTGTATAGATTTTTTAGTTCCGGCCGCTGAAAAAAACGATTTTTTAAGTGAAAAGGCATTCCCGACTGACAATGATTGCGACAGGGTTCACACTGGTAAAAAAATTTTTGGGTGCAATATTTGTGAGAAAAGATCGGTTAAAGAAGAAGAACATGAAGTCGTCACTAATGTTAATAATAAACTGTTCAGGTGCGAGTATTGTGGGAAAAAGTTTCCCAACGACGCCAAATTAGGTGTCCACCGCCGTGTTCACACCAGCAATAAACCATTTGCCTGCGAGATCTGCCACAAGAAATTCTTACAGGCAAACACTAAATTCCACCAACTTACCATCCGAATTCTGCAATTATTAACCCGCCGTAATTATGTATGGTATTCGGTGTTTTTGGCATTTTTTTTTTCAATAATCTATAAAATGTAATTAGATTTTAAATTGTACGCAAAAGCTTTTTTGCACATTAAAATGTTTAATGTTTAAAGGTAAACGAGGCTGTGGCGCAGTGGCAGATCTTTTGTCTTGCATACTGAAGGTCCCTGGATCGAGTCCCAGCTGAGACACAGTCCGTGATAGTTGGTGTTGTTTTAATCTTTTTGAAGAGGTTTTTTAAATGATTGGTATAATAACATAGGCAGCTTTTGCCGTATCCAGGATTTAATTTGAGGGGGGATATACTTAAGGGAAAAAATACGTGGGCCAAGAGGGTCTGAGAGGCCATAGCCAAGGGTGTAAAAAGAGCATATTTAGAGTATCTCACAAAAGGCGGCTGGTCGGGGGGTTTGGGGGCGGCGGAGCCCTCCCCCCCTAACTAAGGGGAGCCTGAGGGGCGTTAGGAAAATTTTTTTTGAAAGTACGTCAAAAACTACTATTGGAAACTTTTTTAAAAATTTTAAATTCGATAATTTGACCGGAGGGAATTAACTCTGAAGGGGTATGGTCTGGGCTGGAACCCTCCAGCAAGGTTAAGAAGCAGAGCTTTAAGGGTTCAGGAGGGGGGCAGAATGCCCTCAGGAAAAAAAATTTTATTTGAGGCACCTAAACACACTTCAAAAATTTATTTGATTACAAAATATTTAAAAATTTAAGGTATAACATTAAAGAAAATTTTACCACCTTTAATTACAAATAATTAATTTTTTTGAATATTATGTAAAATCGTTGATAAATTGTAATTTATTATTTAAAGTAGTTTAAACATGTATATGCCTTGACTATTGAAAGCCATAAGCCAATTAAACTTTCCGCGTAATTTTAGGGTTTTGACTGTTTATATACTTTTAAAATGCATTAAGAATGTTTCTCAACTCATATTAAAACAAATTTTTTTTCTTTTAAAATAAAAAAACAATGTAATCTCCTCTTTCAAAAATATTTGGCTTAGCTGTATTTGGGGGTGGGGTGGCTGCCTTCGTCTTAAGCAGGCCATTACTAGCAGGACTATGGTAATTGTAATTAACGGTTGAGGAATAAAATGCAATGAATATTTTTTAACTGGATGGAGAAATGTTATATAGGAAGAAGAGGACTTTTCACTACAGATATTATCATTTATTTACCGGTTTAGTAAAGTACAGAAATTGATACCTATGATATTAATGAAGAACAATGTCTGCAAAGCAGAAATTTTTGATTTTTTTGTGTTTTTATGCATTAAATATGTCGCAGGAAAACTCTAATGGGAAAAATATTTTCTTAATTTTTTTTGTAAAAACCAAGGGGGAACCCTTACAAAATTGTTTGCTTCCTCAGAATTTGAGGGGGGAATATATCCCCCATCAGGGCCGTACCCAGGATTTTGCGACAGGGGCATACATGGGCAAGTTGGTCCGGAGTGGGGAGGGGGTTAAAATCCGAGAAACACAAAATACCCATATTGTTTTTTTTTCTGGGGTGCATTTTACCCATATCGTTTTTCGATTTTGAAGGAAAAACAGGTTAAAAACACTAATTTTAGGTCAAAAAACCCTTTTTATTGCATTTTTGAGCTTTTTATTGCTTAAAACATTCATTTTGACCTCAAAACTTGGAGGCAGTTAGAAATCATTTTAAAGACCTTTTTTCTTCATTTTCCCAAAATTGAGGGGGGTTAACCTTTTCTCCCCCCGCCCACTTCTGAGTGGGAGGGTTAAACCCCCTTCTCATGATTTGGGGGGTTAACCCCCTCCCAACCCCCGCCCCCGTGCCCATGTATGGACAGGGGGAACTGCCTGCTCTCGGCGAACCACAGTTTAACGGGGAGAGGTCTGGGGTCCCTCTCCCACAGCGAGCGGTCCAGGGGCGAGCAGCCCCCTGGTGGGGGTCCAGGGGGCCACTTTTCACTTTATTTTGTCTTAAAGAAACGTTACCAAAATAATATTAAAAAAAACTTTTTTGTAAACTCATTTTTTGTACATTTTCCAAAATTTAAACAAGTTAGTATTGGAATAAGATTGAATATCAATACATAAAAAACAACTAAGCAAACAGTTTTTTGAGCACTAGCTTCAGCACTAGGGGGCTTTAGTTCCAAAATTTTACAAAAAATTTTGCCTGCTACTGCAAGCTAAAAAACGTGGTTGGGTGCAAATTAAGCAAAATAAAGAAAAATTAAGCCTTTAATTGTCATGATCGTTACGTGCATATTTAATCATCAAGATATTAAGCACTTAAACATTATTATCATCATTTGCTTAAAACAAACCCAGTTTGGTATTATTAATTTTACCATATTGTTAAAAATGTTATCACAAAGAAAAAATGCTGAGTGTGAGACAAAAAGCGCTTGACTTGACACCAATATTTGTACTATTTATATAACCCAAAATTATAATTTCTAATTCAAGACCTGTGCACGGTATGGAAATGCCCCCGCGCTTTATTAAAGGATTTGTCCCCGCCCGTTTTATTGTTCCCCCGTCCAAAAATAAAAAAAAGTACCCAAATTTATGGCGCCATTTTTGATTCATAATGACGCCATAATCGCTAAATTTTTGCAGTTTTTAGCCTATTTCAATGCATTTTAAGCCATTTTAGACCTAGGTTAGGGACTCTAAGTTTTTGGGGTAAAACTTCTGATATTAAAAAAAGAAACTATTGGAAGAAATAAACAATTAAAAAAACGCGCCGACGGCGCGAAATTTTTGAAAACTAACTAAGCATTTTATTTAGTTTCTTTTCGCGAAAAATGCATTTTATTCAGTGCTTGTTCAAAAATGACAGGGGGAACTATCCCCCTGTCTTGTCCCCCTCTGGGTATGACCATGCCCATATCCCCCTGGCCAGTGGCGTGCCTAGGATTTCATTTCGGGGGGGGCGGTCTGAGGGGTACATACTAACCCTGAGGGGGGTCTGGGGGAGCGGCAGCCCCCCAGAAATGAGGGGTCTGGGGGGCGAGAGCCCCCAGCGGGGTCGGAACACAGAATGCCCCCGAGGGAGAAAATTTTTAATTTAAGGTGCTAAAATACACTAGAAATTTTAATTCCAGATGATAATTAAAGCAAAATTTAAGGATTTTTTATTCCTATCGATTTAAAACATGTGTTTAAAACGTTAATAAAAGGTTAATAGTGTTTATAGTAGTTTTTTTAACATGTATGCCTTAACTATTGAGCGGCAAAATCGATTTGAAATTGAAAAACTGATATAAATTATCAATTTAAACTACCCGCGAAGCGGGGAAATTTTGGTTTTTTGACTATTAATATGCTTTTGGAAGGCATCAGGAAAGTTTCTGTATTAATATTTAAGAAAAAAGATTTTCTCTCCCAAAATTCAAAAAACGTAAGGGTCCTCCCTTACGAAAAAATCCGGCTTCGCGGGATTTCGGGGGGAGGTGGCCGCCTCCCCCCCTCCTGGGCACGCCACTGCCCCTGGCAGCTAAATTTTAACTTTGTTGGATTTTTTAACGCCCTGAAAAAATCCTTCAATAATTTTTTTAGCTTCCTGCAAAGAAGAAATCCTTCAAATAGCATAAATTCTGGACATTTTTTATAAAAAAACTAGGTAAATCATAAACCGTGAGCAAGCGTAAAAAATCTAAATCCCAGTTAAAATTGCTTTTAATTATTTTTAAAAATAAAATTAATTTCTTTTAGATTTGCAAAATGTATAGGTATTTAAGCTAATATAATAATTAATAAGTTTATCAAATCTGTTAATTAATTATATTAAATTTGATCTTAATTTTATTGAAATATTTATTTTTAGTTTTTAAACATAATAAAACCTTTTTTATAGCGTAATGGGAACAAAAAACCCCCAACATTTTAGAAATCTGCATGCGAAATAAACAAACTGCACTAAAATTTATCACAAAGCCTTGAAATGTATTGTATTTTTTTAAGCTTGAATCACTTTTTCAATTTGCAGACCTATAGTTAATACAGTTAAAAAACATCGATCCGAAAAATTCGCGAAGCCAAAACATCAATAATTAAATATATAATAATAATCGCTGTATTTTAAAAATCCGGGTGGAATTTAGCGTATGCTTACGTGCGTTTAGAAGCGCAATTTGGACGAGCACCGCGTCGTTCACGCGGACAACCGGGCGTTTCTGTGCGAAGTGTGCGGGAAACGCTTCGCCAGGAACACAAAATTAACGGTTCACCGCCGCATTCACACCGGTGAAAAACTGTTCTCATGCGACACGTGCGGTCGCCAGTTCACGGCTCGGATACGCTTCGAGGAGCACCGGCGGACTCACACGGGGGAAAAACCGTTCGTGTGCGAGATATGCGGGAAGTCATTTTCGGTCCGCAGCGGCCTAACCGTACACCGACATATCCACACCGACCAACGACCGTTCGTCTGCGAATTTTGCGGAAAGGTACGGGGTAGTTGGAGCCGTAAAACACGAGCTAAAAGTAAAAAATTCTAAGTTAGGTTTTGGGCGAGATTTAGGTGTGAGTTTTTAAATAGGTATGAATATGGCGATTTTAAACTTTCAGTTATAAGCATTACATTATTAGATTAGATATAGATTTTGAGGGGTATGTATACCCGACCCTTGAATTTTTGGGGCGGGTTTGTCCCTAAAATTTTTTTGGGTGTATACCTAAAATACCCCATTTTTAGCGTTTTTAGTACTGGGACCCCCCAAATTTTAGGGAGGGTGTGAGGGGGGCTGTCGGCTATAATCGGGATTTTTGGAGTTGGGGTTACAATAGATGTTTTTGGTCAGGTCTGCTAAACCCCAAAATTTAGAAGGGGGCTGTCGGATTTAATCGGGATATTGGAGTTGGGGTTATCATAGATGTTTTTGGTCAGGTCTGCTAGGGGGGTCCGGACCTCCCTGACTTTTTAAGAGGTACCGACCCGAGATGCGAGATTTCAAATTTATAGCTATAGGGGGATCAGGATCAGGGGTGGGAGTCCGATTTTTTAACAAAGTTTTTTAAATCAATAATTTAAGTGTTTTTAGGTCTAATATTGAATTTTATATACTAAAACAGCCTATTTAGGCCTAAAAAGTCTATTTAAACACTGTTTTTAACTAAAAAACTGTGTTTTTGACAGTAAATAAAAATTGGTCGGGAGGCGGGGGGAGGGGGGTCAGCCTCGTTAGGGGGGGTCAAGCCGGACCGCCCTCGAGCTTTGAGGCGAGGGGGGCCTGGATTTTTTCTAGGGGGGTCCAAAATTTTGGCTCTAGAGGGATGGACCCCTCTTCTGTTCCCCCCCAAAAAAACATCTATGAGGGTTATAACCGGGGGGGGGTGGTTTTTTGGGTGTTTTCCCCACACCCCCTTGCCCACCTATGGTTATAAGTCTCCCATTTTCAGACCCATGCTTAAGTTTTAATTTGGATACATGAGTAAATTGGCCCGGAGTCCAGGAAAGAGGGAGAGGGCGACGGTGGGAAATAAACGCCGTATTAAAATCCCAACAAACACAAATTTGCCGCGTTTTTTTTTTCTTTTGGAATTCATTGTGCTCACAGCGTTTTTTTTTAGATTTTGATTGAAAAACAAATAAGATAAAGACAAAAGTTTTAGGTCTAAAAGTACTTTTTATTTTGTTTTTAAAATTAGTTACCTATCTTACAATTTAAGTTTAAAATGAGGTAAAACTAAAAGTTATTTCATAAACATTTTTCCCATTTTCCCACGCATTCACTGTTTTTTTGGCAAGCACTAAATTAATGGCAAGCACTAAAAGACACCTACCACACCTACTACACCTACTACACCGACCGACCAACCGAGGGGTAAAACTCCTCTTGTTTCTAAAAATTTCCCTAAGCAACCTAAGCAAAACCTTAAAATCAAGCTAAATTTAATGTTTTGTTTGATTTTGAGGTTTTGCTTAGGTTGCTTAGGTCGGTCGGTGTAGTAGGTGTGGTAGGTGTCTTTTAGTGCTTGCCGTTTTTTTAGGAGTACGGGTAACCTATCCCCAAGCCTTGGCTTTTCTCCGTGCCCTCATAGATGAGCATAACCGGAAAAACTAGAAGGGATTCCATCCCGGATAAACTAGTTTGAAATCTAGGCTCTGGGGATCCAGCTTCCAAACAAATTTTCAATAATTTTTTTAAATATATTTTAGGTTTTTTAGGACTAATTGCTTTTCATAATTAAAATGGATATTTAAATCTAAAAATGTTTAAAAGTACTGATTTTTTTAACCAATAAAAAAGGTGTTTCTTATAGTAATTACAGACCCAAAAATTGTACCTAAAATTTTGCAGAAAGGGGAAGAGAGTCCCGAAGTTTATAGACTTGAAGGGTGGACCTTATGCTCATTTATGTGTGCTCTTGTATGCTAAGTTTTCGAGGCTTCACCAACCCTTAATCCGCGGAAAGACGTTTGCCCGCTCGGCCCGCCTCACCGTCCATCTCCGCATTCACACTGGTGAAAAACCCTTCTCTTGCGAGTTTTGCGGAAAGCATTTCGCTGGAAAAACAGGACTCAGCGTCCACCTCCTCATTCACACGGGAGAAAAGTCTTACGCTTGCGAGATATGCAATAAGAAATTCTCAACTAAGCAGTACCTAGAGCGGCACAGCTTCACTCATACAGATTTCAAACCATTCCCGTGCGTGCAGTGCCCGAAATCTTTCAGAGAGAAACGGTCCTTGGTGAAACATTGTCTCATCCATCATCAAACCTGAAAAGTTATTTGTTAATTTAATGATAAACATATCGATCTCGCAGTACAGCTTATTTCGGTTACTGAAATAAAAAAATAAACCATAAAACTAATAAATAAAACATAAAACTATTATGAAAATGAAATATATTCATCACGATAATAATACAAGCGTTTAATTTTAGAAAAAAAAATAATAGTCAAAAATTAGAAAATTCGTTTGATGATTATTTTACCCTACTTCGTTTATGGTAACAGAATATACCATTTTTCCAAAATGCAAAAAGTTCAAATATAGCCCTTTTTGTATTCATAAACTTGGTCGGGTCGTAAGGAGAAATAAGTGGTCATGGGAAGGAAAAAAGTTAGGGGCTGGTTGGTACACGCAAAATATTTTTAAAAAAATTGACTCAGTACGACTGTCTTCATAGGTGGGCAGGGAGGGGGCGGTTGGGGGTTATACCCCCCAAAATTTCGAATTTTGCTGATACCCCTCCTAAATTTGGGGTACCCGGGCGGAGACACCTCCCCCCAAATTCGCTTCCTGGAGAAAAATTTTTAAGCGTTATAAAAGGACAAAAAATTTTCCTGACCTGACCTCCCTAAATTTGAAATCTCGCACCCGGGGACGACCCTCCCCCCTAAAAAGCCATGGGGGTCCGGACCCCGCCCGCCTTAAAAAAATTTGGCCTTCCACCCGGGAGTGGACCCATACATGGGCAAGTTGGTCCGGAGTGGGGGGGGTTAAACCCCAAATTAGGGGGGGTAAATCCGAGAAACGCAAAATACCTATATCGTTTTTTTCTGGTGTGCATTTTACCCATATCGTTTTTCGATTTTGAAGGAAAAATAGGTAAAAAACGCTAATTTTAGGTCAAAAAGCCCTTTTTATAGCATTTTTGAGCTTTTTATTGCTTAAAACATTCATTTTGACCTCAAAACTTAAGTTTGGAGGCAGTTAGAAGTCATTTTAAAGACATTTTTTTTCTTCATTTTTCCAAAATTGGGGGGGTTAACTTTTTCTCCCCCCCCACTTCTCAGAATTTGGGGGGGGGGTTAACCCCCCCCAACCCTCCCCCCGTGCCCATGTATGAGTGGACCCCCCTAGCCGCCTAGCGGACCCGACCAAAAACATCTATGCAGCCACAGCCATCCCTAACGAATTGTCAAAAACGTAATGATTAGTTTTAGTATGGCAATATAAAAATATTTTATGTTAATTTTGATATGTTTATTTGTTCGTGATATCATTTATTAAACTTTTTTAAATAAAGATTATTTTCCATTCACTCAATAAAGAAAACTCGGTTTTCAACTACCAAAGCTTAAATAAACTTATTTTGTTGTTTATTAAAATAAAATTAAATGGCGTTAAATTTTTTGTGCCCCTTAACCACACTGGGAGGGAGCAAACAAAACCCCTCCTTTCCTCCACTGAGGCAAAACGGTAGAATCTCTTTTAGGAAGATGCGGGGTTAGAATATTTCAGGACCTGACGGAGGAGATTGAGATAGATCTGGGCCCAGTGGCGTGTCCGGGATTTCATTTCGGGGGGCGGTCTGGGGGGTACATACTAACCCTGAGGGGGGTCTGAGGGGCGGCAGCCCCCCAGAAGCGGGGGGTCTGAGCCCCCCAGCGGGGTCAAGGGGCAGAGCCCCTTGTCAGGGGAGTCCGGGGGGGGGGCAGAATGCCCCCCGGGGGAGAAAATTTTTAATTTAAGGCGCTAAAATACACTAGAAATTTTAATTCCAGATGATAATTAAAACAAAATTTAAGGTTTTTTTATTCCTATCCATTTAAAACATGTGTTTAAAACGTTAATAAAAGGTTAATAATGTTTATAGTAGTTTTATTTAACATGTATGCCTTAACCATTGAGGTATGCCTTAACTATTGAGCGGCAAAATCGATTTGAAATTGAAAAACTGAGATAAATTGTCAATTTAAACCACCCGCGAAGCGGGAAAAATTGACTATTAATATGCTTTTGGAAGGGATCAGGAAAGTTTCTGTATTAATATTTAAGAAAAAAAATTTTCTGTCCCAAAATTCAAAAAACGTAAGAGTCCCCCCTTAAGTAAAAATCCGGCTTCGCCGGATTTCGGGGGATGGGGCGGCCGCCCCCCCCCCCTGGGCACGCCACTGTCTGGGCCCGGATGTAGAAATGTTACTGAAACTTAAATCCATTTTTCATAGGCTTTTTCCTCCAAAATGGATGAAGCTGAAAGAGTAAAATTTGAATAACATGTTGATGTTGTACGTACCCAATATTTTTTAATGTTATGACGCTATTTTTGCTATGAATAGTATCAAAATTTGTAAAAATAAAAAAAAATTGAAATATTGCGACTGCATTCTGGTCCCATTTCATCTCTCTCTGCATACGGGCGCTGGGTGTACGTAACTCTTCCAAAAATCCCTGCACTACAGTTGTTGTTTTTGTTGAATAACCTGAAACTTATCTTCCCTACCCCCTGCACTACAGTCACCCCCACCCCTAAAATTTTGGGACACCCCATCATACATTTCTTTTAAATTTGGGGGTCCTAACTAGGGTCCCGACTGGATCCGTGATTTTGGATCCGGCCGGACCGAACCGGATCCGGCCCGGATCTGTATGAAATATTTTAAAACTAATACTATTGTGTAATAATAAAATAAAATAATAAAAAGGTATTGTATTGGCTTAATACATACGAAAAAGCCTTAACAAAACAAAATGGTATTAGCTTAAGCTTTCTAAACGGTACCAATAAAATAAATATATTAGAATACTGAAAAAAAAAAATTAAAAACAAAATTAATGCTACATAATTATGTTAGGTATAATATAAAACAACTTTGTCATTGTTTTTATAATAAAAAAAAACATACTGCGGAGCTAGTTAGTTCCTCTTGGGAGGGTGACGACCAAAATGCCAAAGCTTAAATTCTGGATTTTATTTTTATAGCGCCTAAAAACCAAAATATTACTAGTGATTGAATTGAGCTATAGAAATTTGAAAAGAATATATGAAAATTTCTTAAAAAAAAGTTACCAAACCTACTGTCACATTTCCCAGATAGTATACCAACCAGCCTTATTTTTAAAACCTTTAGCAAATCTTCTAGCTGAGCCCTTAACTATAATTTTTCAAAAACAAAAATATAACCAAAATGCGTAAAATAGAGTAGTTAAACAATAATTTTAAACAGTTATTTAATTAAAAAAAATGATAAAAACAATTTATTGTTTAAACTCTATTAAAACGCAACAAGAAAAAAATTTGCATGCATAAATTTTCTATATATACTCTATATACTTTACTTAAGTATAAAGAGCGAAAACTCTGATTTGTGGGTAATATAATTTTTTTAAAAAAGAAAGTATACACAATATACAAAACAAATAAATATATAAAAAGTTTAGAGATTTAATTAAATATAATTAGCAAAATCACGGACACAACCAAAAAACAGAAAGATCCATCATGGCCATGGGTCAAAACATTTATCCCATCGCGAGATAATAGCAAAAGTCAAAATTTTTGTTGGGAGTGTCATGTGTCAAAATAAAATTAAATAAAATTAATTTTATTATGTAAAAAAAATTCAGATTCGGCCAAGATCCGGTTTTTAAAACAGATCCGGATATCCGGTCGGGCCCTAGTCCTAACCATACACGGGTAAGTTGGGGGGGAATATATAAATCCGAGAAACGCATTTTAACCGTATTGTTTTTTTGTTGGAGTGCATTTTACCTATATCTTCAATTCTGAAAAAAAAAAAGGTAATGATTGCTAAATTTAGGTCAAAAAGCTCTTTTTATTGCATTTTGAGCTTTCTACGGCTTAAAATACTCCTTTTGACCTTAAAATCAAAGTTTGGAGAGACTTAAAATTTTGAAGGTCTTTTTTCGAAATCGTGAGCGGGATTAACCTTTTACCCTTACCGGTACCTCTTTTAGGTGGAGGGGAGGGTTATTTAACCTCCCTTTTAAAATTTGAAAGGGGCATAACTCCCCCAAATACCTCCCGTGCCCATGTAATGGTCCCAGTACTAATAACGCTAAAAATAGAGTATTTTGGGGGAGTAGATGTCATACTAGATTAGATTCATTTTTTATGTTCAAAAATGAGTTCAATGAGCTGAAATTTGTCTGGATATAACTGCTGTTCAAAAAATTCCGAACGCTGCTAGGATTGTGCTCGGATGTCCTTTTTTAGATACGCAGATGCGGATGTTTGGAAAGAGAAATCCGCGAATGCGAATGTCTATTAAATTCATTCTTACCGTGTCGTTTTTTAGTTCTGAGGTCTAGGGTTTTTTCTCCCAAATCGACGCCACTGTGCACGTCAGCACTTGCCTAAAATTTTGCGCTGGCGCCCAGATTTCTGGCCAGGAACATACTTCTAGCTGTTTTTTTAATCAACCAGACAACAAAAAAAAACAAAATTTTTAGGGTTTTAAGAAATCAATTTTTCTAAATTTTTTTCCCGCTTCGCTTTGTTCAGCGCGTGATTGTTTTAAACTTATTTATAGTTTATTGATTTTGCTATATAGTTTTGCTTTATAGTTTATAAATTATATTTTTATCTTTAAAAAGCCATATAAACATAAAAATTTAAATGACCTAATTAATAAAATTTAGTTTTGATTAAAACCTGGTAATAAATTTTAATACAATCCTTATTTTGCTTGCAAAAGCATTTCAAAAATTTTAAAAAAATTTTAATTATTAAGTTTTCTGTTATGTAAGCTACTAATAATTGCCATGAATTATGTATTGTAAGAGTCAACAGCTCCGATAGTAGGACGAGAATTCAGCTCGTGCTTTTTCCCATGACTCACGTAATGTGAATCTGCTACTTTTTAGTCCCGCTTCGTTTGAGTCCCGGAAAAAAATCACCGCGAGCTTCGTTTCAGTCCCGCTTCGTTTTAGTCCCGCTTCGTTTTAGTCCTGGCGGAAAATACATTCATCAACTTGTATCATTTTCCTGCGTGCAGTCTTTTTGTGCAAAATATTTGCATAATTAATAAAAATCGATTCACTCGCCTAAAGTTTAGCTTTTGTTTTCTTAATCCCCAGAGGTTATTTATTACGTAACACGTGTGTAATAAATAATTAGCGTATGTTTAAAAAGAAGGCTTTTGAATTTTGGCTTTTTCGTTCATTTCGATCATCGGTTGTTGTAAAAAAAAACGAAAGAACACACTTTTATATACATAAATATATGTAGTGTAACTGACTTAATTTCGGCCACCTTTTTTTATTTTTTTGAATAAATTTTTTCTGGCTTTTTCAATCAAGCCAAAATTTGGCCTAAAATTCAAACAATAGCTATATTTGTTATTCCAGTGCAAAATTTGAATATTTCTGTCACACTTAAAAATCAGTGAAGGTTTAAACTTTTTTTTTAAAGTGGCCGAAGTTAAGGCGCGTGCCATTTATTTCGGCCACCTACAAAAAACTGGCCATAACTATTGCTTAAACGAACAATAAAAATTTCTAAAGATTGCAAATTTACCCTTAGGTATTGTTCTTGGTACATATAACTTAATTTTTCCCGTTTGCGAACATTAATAGTTATTAGTAAGACTTTAAATAATTATGTCAAAACTTTAAAAAAACAAGTTTTAAAAATTTGTATTTTTTGTTCAATTTTTTATTTTTGGCTTAAAAAACGTCAAAACAAAGTCAAACAAGCAAAAAAATTCTTTATAACTACGGTAGTACAATGATATTTAAAAATAGCAAAAATGGAGGTTCTTTCACCTAAATTTTCAAGTGGCCGAAATTAACGGAATCTTAAAATGCGCAGTTAGTTAAACGCATTGCAAAATGATTTTGAAAAAAATATCAAAACCTGAAAATTAACAACTTTGAGCCTTAAATAGAAGATATTTTAAGGTTATATATTGCTTCGTTCTAAATTTGATGCAGTTTAAACACAAAGCAAAAAGTAGGATAATCACAAAAAATTCACTTTTTGTATAAAAATGTTGATAATGTAGAATAACGAAAATACAAAACTTTTGCAAAAACACTTTATTCAACATTAATCCAGTTACTTTTGCGCTAGCTCTTTTGTGTTTTAAAAATAAGCCAATTTTCTAACACCCTAAATTGGTGGCCGAAATTAAGGCGTGGCCGAAATTAAGTCAGTTACCCTA
>JASAMX010004561.1:0-21821 GCA_030248175.1 Microlaimidae sp. YZB2_3 | reverse complement strand
GCGCGGGCTGTTGGAATTTTACTTGCCTCCCAGGAATTTTTTCAATTCCCCTGTTCTCTCCACAGCGTTCAGTTATTGCACGCTGGAAGTAAAAAAATCAATATGTAATTCTTCCTGCATTCAAAGGCCTCCTGTAGTGTGTCTCTCCCGCATATTTCACTTCCCGTTCTCCTCTCTACCGCCGCCCCCCCCCCCCCCCGCACTTGTAGCATTTTTAAAAACAGATTTGTTTAGTTCAAATAATTACATTTTTAAAAAACATTACAAACTTTTGCACAAAACGTTACATGCATATATCTTGATAAAAGTTTTCCCTAAAAACAAACAACTAACCGTGCAAAAAAAACGTCCGTTAATTTCAATATTTTGACAAATAGTGCACTTAAATCTTAACGATCAAGCTATCAAATTACAAGTAAAAAGTAGTTGTTTTTTTGAGTGCATAATTTGTAATGTAAATCGTCAATACAAATTGAGCAATTTTTCACGTACAGAATTGTCATTTTTGGGGGTTAAGAACTGAATAACCACTGGGGAGATATTTTTTGAAAAAGCTTTTGTGGGCTATTGGGGCAAGCTTTTCACAAAAAATTATTAAAATCGAAGAGCAAAAAGTTTGACTCCGCACCGCAACTTTAAGTATAAACCAGCCATAATTATAGCAAGCGTGCACAGAAATATGAAAAAAAAGTTGCAAAGTTAAAAAGGATTGCCCCCTCCCAGATGTTAAGTCAAAAAATGTTTACAGAAATTGAAAAATTGGCGGACATTTAATATATAACAATATGATCAATATTGTACACACTTCGAGCAGGCACCAAAACAAAATAAATAATTCCGACAGTGTATTAGCGCGGTTAAAAAATGGCGCAAAATCGCGAAAACCGCACGCATTTAACGCATCATAAAAAAAATTGAGCGAGCCGATTTCGCTCAAACTTTCAGAAAAAACTCAGAAAAGTATGTTTTAACAGCATACCAAGCGGCGGTTCTTATCTCGTACTGGTACAAAAAGTTCTGTTTTTTTGGTGCTTAGGCTTTCTTCACCGCATCGGCTGTAGTGATGACGTCATCGAAAAACATTTTTTCCTAACCTTCTCAAAAGATAGCCAAGAGTCTAAGCTATGATTCCATATATGTCCTGCACTTATTCCAAACTCCGTTATGGATATATAACATTTCAAAGTTCGAGTTTTGTCGTCAGTCCGCATCATTTTTGTATAGACTGTAGTATCTTTGAACACAAGATCCATTTTAAATTAGCTTAATGAATTTTAGATCTTGATTTCTGGTGCCAATACAAATTACTGTTCTCCAGATATTGTGCTTGTTGAAGAGTCTTGGCTAAGTGTAGATATCACAAATCAGCTTATAATTAACAATTATTACAACTATGACATTCTTAGCAAAGAGAGGGTTCAAAGTAGAGGAAGTGGTTTGTTTATTTTAATTAAAAAATAGTTAAAATACAACAATGTAAAAATTCATGAGAAATATCATAACTTGGAGGTAGTGGCAACATATCTTATTATTTCAAGTAATAAAATCCGTCTAATTAATGTTTACAGATCCCCGATTATTAAAAGTGAAGAGAATTTACTGTTACTAAACTTTATTAAATGCTATTTAATAAATCATACACATAAATTAATCCTAGTAAGATCTAAATTTACCAGGAATCCGTTGGGATAGTAAAACCATACTCAGCAATTTGCCAAATGAGACCAAATATTACACAATTTTTTTAGAATTAGGCCTATCACAACTTGTTCTTGAACCATCTGGAGGTAAAAATTTCTTGGATTTAGTCTGAACCAATGACCCAGAAATTTTTAATAAAGTCCAACTTGCGCCAATTTTGGTAACTCAGATCATGTTGTAATTAGTTGCAAAATTAATTTGAATTTGTTTGAAAAGACAATATCTCCACTATAACTGACTTTTTGGTACCTGACTTTTAAAATTCTGATTACAAAAGTATTGCTATGCTTTTGCTGTTCAACACTGAGATTTAAACTTTAAATATTTTAACACAGTCCAAAAATATTGGGATTGCTTTATAAAAATACTTACTGATTGTATCATTTTACATGTGCCATTAGTAAAAAAATATAAGCAACGTACTAAGAAAATTGCCGTTATCCAAAACATATTGTTAAACTTCAAAATAAAAATAAGAGGTTAGGGAAGCTCAGAACCGAAAATAATATTTACAAAAATGACTTCAAAAAAACTTCAAAAGAATATTCTGAAAGTGTTAAAAAGTTTAATGCACAGTTAGAAGATGAAGTGCTAGAATCAAATGATATTGGGTACTTTTTTAAGTATATAAACAAAAAGTTTTAAAAAAAAAGAATCTATCCCACCAATTCAATCTGAAAACAGTAGTTTTGTAGCTGAAGATTTAGAAAAAGCAAAAAATTTTTGAGAATATTTCAGTTCTGTGTTTATTAGAGATAGTGGCAATTTTTCTCCATTTAAACCAAAAAACCTTGAAAATATAATTTTTAGCGTAAAAGATGTTTAAAATTTCTAAAAAATTACCAAATAAAATTGTCTCGTTCTCCAGATGGCATACCAGCTTGTGTGTTTGTGGGGGGGGTTTGTTGGGGGTTTTGTTTGTGAGGGGTGGTCCTTTTTGAAATTTAGCAAGTTTAGGAGATTCTTGTTAGCTGGCGAGTGGTGGTGGTTGGTTTGAGAAAGTTTAATAGAACGGGTGGGAGTGGGGCGTCAAGGGAAAAACGCCTGTTATAAGAGCCGAAAGAATTTTAGTTTTTTTTTTTTTAATAAATTATTAATTTTAGAGGTTTGAATGAAGATTTTTGTGTGAGAAGCACAGTTTGTGAAAGAGCGCTTAATAAAGCGACGAAGATGGAAGGGCAGGATGGAGTGGCGGCTGAAAATTGAAGTCTAAAGAAAAAGAGAAAAAACGAAACGGATTATTAATTAAAAAAAGAAGTGCTTTGAACAAATGTATAAAAGTCTAGCTTTATGTAAAAAGACAAGTCTCTGACCTTAAAAAAACAGAAGGCATGAAAACTGGTAAATTGAATTTTATATGTTTAATTAAATAAAGTCACGGATACAGTGTATTACGTAGGATATTTCATGTAGCAAAAATTTGCATATTGCTACCGTACAGGTTTAACCATTTCAATTTGCTCGCTCACTGGGCACTATTCGCGCACAAAAAATACAATGTACGTGTGACGGAAGTACGACCTAAGTCATGCGAAGAGCTTCTTACCGCTGTAAGGTTTACGTATGACATTTGTAATACGAAAATACCACCACCGTAAGACGAAGTTTTTACTTTTGTCGTACGAAGGTTTTGTGGTTGTAAGGGTGGAAAAGGTTTTCACGGGAACGTGTTAAGGAAGAAAGTGGGAACTAAAAAACAACAGTTTGAAATCACAAAAATCTATTACTACGCTAACCTTCAAACCTAAAGCTAAAACCAAACTTATTTTTATTTTTACCAAGTTCCTAAAACTATCGGGTGGTGTACAAAGACCCTTTATTTTCAAAATTCTCAATATCACAAAACTCCCACCTTTAAAACAATAGATAAAGAGAAGTAAACAAGTCGATTTGAAAGCATAAATTGCGTTTACAATCAGTTTGAAAAATGGATTCTAACAAGCAAAGGAACTCCCGAGCTGCAAACGCACTTTCAAGTTTTTTAATTATTAAATTTTATAACTTATGTTATAAACTCAATGGCACTGTAGAAGCAACAGAGCGGTCGCGACAGCCGCCGCGCAGAAATTAAAAAAAAATAAAAAAAAAACAATAACGGAAATGCCCGTTGTATTTTGAATTAATTTTATTACGCGCAATAAATGCACAATAAATAAATGCACTTTCTGCACAATAAATGACGTTTTTAGATATAAATTGGTATATTTTTTTCATTTTAACCATTTCAAGTATTTGGAAATGGATTTGAAGTAAACTGCTAGCATTAATCCAACAACATTCAGTGTTTAAGTATTGTCGATTCCTATGGTAGCATTCGAGTTTAGATTGAAAATTTGTCACTAATAGGACCGAGTAAAATATCCTATCAAAATTGATTTTCAAAAATTCAGTCGCTGTCACGCTGTTTTTATACCGTTTTGACGTTTTTGACACAAAACTAAAAAAAATCAGCAAAACTGTTTCTCGCTATTTAACAAAATACTAGAAATTTAACGGCCGATTCGGAGTAAATTATTTTCAACTTTAAGCACCAGTTATTCCACTTTGAATTGTCGATTTAGACTTCTTAAAAAGAACTAAAGTTTCTGAATGTAACTACGAAGAATATCCTTATCGGACTAATCGTCGTTGCTCTGACACAATGAGTCAGAAGCGTCATAAAATACTCGTGACTGTGACTTTTTTTATATCTTAACACACAATTAATATAAACAAAATGAGTCAGAGTCACGTTGATTTTATAATAATTGTGACTCATTCTGTCACAGTAACGACGTAATGCTATGTCAATTTTGATGTATTTGGTTGTAACAAGAATGATATTAGAATCTGAAAAAAAGTTACGTTGGTCTCTCGTTGATTTAATCTTCACCTAATTTTCCACTCCTCGAGCGCTTTCATCCATTTACCAGTTAATTTTACAAATCGAAGACTTCCCTATTTCATTACTCCACTTATTCTTAATAAAAAAATTAAGTGGTGCGACATTTAACCATTTTTATTTCCTGGTTTACCGCTCAATATACTTAACTCTTCAGCTTAAGCTGAGTGGTGTAGTATTAAAAAATTTTTATGTTTAATGGAACAGTTTGTGTAAGTTTGAAGTCGTACGTTGGCTCTTAAGCTGAAACGAATTCATAATTACTCAAAGTTGTTCTCAATTTAAAAACTTTAAACTGCCATACATAACTTGGTGACGCTCCCTACTTTAGACGTAATAACTCCAGAGTCAGTGATAAGTCCACTAAAAAAATTAACCCTGAATATATTGACCCGCAAATTATGATTAGAACTTATACATTTTGTATTACATACATTTTCTTGAAATAATTTTACGATAAGTTTGTTTTTATTTGTCATTTCTGAGTTTAAATTAAATAAATGCATATGGTGCGAAATTTTGAAACAATCTTGTAAAAAATAATCGTTTGTGAAAATTTGTTGTTTTAAATCATTTTAATAATATTTTATAAGTAAGCGGCACTAAATTGGTTTTGTTACTGCAAAAAAGAAATGCCGTTTCATATATAAATCTTTTTAAAATCATAATAAAAAAGTCATAAAATGAATAAAAAATGAACAAAAAACTAAATAAATTGCGAGTAATTAAACTTTGGGACGAAGTGGATTAATTTACCCGCGGGCCCATTTTTGTACATAACCCAACCAAATCCCACCAGATAACTAAACTATAAAAAAAACCGAAAAAAAACACTTTAGAAGTATGTATATAATCCCGCAGTCAATCACAAAATTGCGGAAAATGATAGTTAAATTGAATTTTTATAGTAACAATTCCAAACAAAACAAACAATTGAAAAGAAAAAATATATATCGGTATAGATGAAAAGCTGTGTGTTGTCCAGTTTAGCTTAAAGCCTGAAAAATAATGTCACAGTTTAACCGTTTTTGATTTCTATTATGCTTCCGAAAGCGCATTTCTTGTCTCAAGGTGAAAGGGCTATACTATCGCAACAAAAACCAGCGAAGGCGCTGATTTCAATAATGAGCAGCAGAAATAACGTTTTTACCTGCGCTTAAGATGCGTTGTTACCCCTAAAAATAGAAAAAAAATAAAGTTTTTGATAAATTTATGTAACTTATAGGAAGTTGAAATTAGTTTTAGCATATAAAATAAGTACCTACAAATTATACTGATTAATTATTATACGCAAAAACGACAATTGTTTTTTTTTAATTTTATTTTAAAGGTTTATTAATAATTATAATAGCGTACAATAAACATCAACACAATTATAATACTAATAGTGTACCGAGAATTTTACAAATATTTGTTTAAGAATGAATCCAAGGTTAATGATGAAAAAAAGTACCCGTTTTTTTCAAATCCGCACAATAATAATTACACTATACCTGTTTCAAATGTCAGTGAGATATCGTCAAAAAACGTTTGCAAAATTAATTTTTATGTAGGTTTTAAACTTCTCTTGACATTTTTTTAACGTGGTATAGTTTTAAAATTATTGACCTCGAATAATCATATATAATATTTTTTTCAATTGCGATTTCTTTTAAAAAGTTTTATCTTCAGAGAAAAAAATAATTTTAACAGTTTTATAATACTGACTTTTGTTTAACATATTTCCATTATCAACTTATAAATCTAAAACCGCACTTTAAATTCTTATTAGTGATTTTATCTTTTTTAAATCTTCTCACGACACGAAGTTTAAAATCTATTTTAATCTCCCTTCATAAAACAGTCTCTTTTACTCAAATTGAGTATACATTAACTTATGATAAAAGTTCTATGAGCAGTGGTGGGAGTTTGAAAGGCATAAAAAATATTTGTCCAGCTCCAGACATTTTGACATTTTTAGAAATTCGGTCTTCCGCTTGAAATTCCAGAACGGTTTTTCATCCTATATCCGTATAAATCAAACAACGTAAAACGCGGCTTCTATAAAAAAATCTCCAAGTGTATATCATCCAGTAAAAAACCCAAAAAATCGTTAGGATGTCGAGTATAGAAAAATAAAAGGGAAATACATACATTTTTTTGAATTTAGACTTTTTTTGTAGGAACCAGAATGAGTTATAATTCAATAAAAAATGTACACGATTGCTTCGAACAAAGAACTTGTTTTTAAAAAAAGGCCAACATAATTAAACGTCCGCCTTTTGCAGTTTACTGCTAATTTCAGGCTCTTAAAAAAGTTCGGATGTGCGTTTTAATTGGTTTGACACCGAATAATATCAGCTTTATGTCTAATTAAAATTGTTGTTATTATAGTCGACAAGCATTTATTAAGATTTCTATGTAGATATATAGATAGATATGTATGTAAACATGATTTTTCCCCATAAACATTTAGAAATGGAATTTACTTTGCTTAAAGGTTAAAAACATTAAGGTTTACGAAGTATTTTACAATTAACAGAAATGGGATTAATATCTTAACAAAGATATTGCACGCAGACAGAAAAATTAAGGACTTATATATCAAAAAAACAGAAAGTTCGTTTTGAGAAAGTTACGTTTGATTTGTGCTGAGTATTCCTGTAAGAAGACATAGAACCCGAGAAATTGTATTTGTCGGAACATTTCGGGAACTTGGAATCGTGAAAATAGGAACTTGGCGCCGGAAGTAAAAGCTTCCTTTCGATTTGGTTTAGGCTTAGGCTTAGGCTTAGGTACAAGTTTAACGACTTAAAACTTTCTAGTTAATGATCCCAAATCCCAGCTGCAATTTCTTTATTTTAGCTTCAAGTTCCAGATCCAAATTCCCTCGGATCTATTGACCGTAAATTTGTAGTATGTCCACACAATGGACTAAAGGTTAAATCCTTCAGGCTGAAATTCAGGGCGTAACCGCTCGCCGTCAGGAAGAAATAAAGAATGAACGTTTGAGAATAAAAATAATAAAAAAAAGTTTTCAGAGATGATGTAACCAATTATTATTAAATTGTATCAGGTGTTTCTCTCCAAGTGATATTTTCTCGAAGAACGAGTGGTTACTTAACCATAACCACCTAGTCAATTTCACCCTCATAGAATTCATCTTTAATCTTTGACAATCCATAGATAAAATACTTCGTTTGCGATATTATTTACAAACTCTTTTTATATTTTCGGTTTATTATATAATTTTATCCACTGCACACAATTTTCCTACCAACTGTAATTTTTACTTAAATCCAAACATATTAATGACAAGAAAAATGTATCACAAAAACAGCCAGTGTTTAAATAATTTAATGATTTTTTCTGCCGTTTTTTTCTGCTCCGCAAAATTTTAGTCTGTAAATTTATTAATTTAAAATAAAAAAGTTTTTGTGTTTAGAGTTTTATTAACTGAAGTTAATATTTTAAACAAAAGTTAATATTTTGTTCGCAGAGTTAAAAGCACAAAAGCGAAAAGCCCATTTTCTCAAAAAGTGGTTTTTACTTATTCTTCGTCCTTACGTCAAAATGCTAAATATACATAAAATTTAACAAAAAAAGTATTGTTAATCACAAAATTACAGAAAAAAATTCGTTATTGTTTTGAGACGCAGTATAAACAGTAACCAAAAAAAGGAAGTGTTGTAAAAAGTGTAATGGGTATATTAAACCACTAATATTATTTTTTATTTACTTGTGCATCTAACAATCTCTGACAAAAAGTTGTCTTGTCGTGTTTCTGGACAACACGCATCTCACGAAAGTTAAATAAAAAATCGTGAAAACAAATTTACTCTTGTAGAGGATATTGCACGCGTTTTTTATATTTTAGACAGCACCGAATTTATTTATAGTAAGCAAAGAAATTAATTGTGCACGGTTTCTTTAATAAAGATGAAAGTGTCGTCTAGAGGGTTAACCTAAGTTAGAATGAAAGTTTTAAGCTGTAAAACATTGACGGATTTGTTCAAAACTATCGTCATTCACACGCTTATTAAAGGTGTAATCCTTTAAATGTTGTTAAAAACCCAACTGATGTTTTACCTAGGTGTGGTGACTTTTTAAACCCACCAGCCTCTGTATTGCGTCCCGTAATTGTGTTGAGAATCTAACTCATGTTATTTTTCACCATGCTGAGTGTGGTGACTTTTAAAACACAACCATCTATTTTTTACGGGTTTCTAAGTTTGGTAATAATTGATCCTTAAAAGTGTATGTTATTTTTTATTTTTTATAATCAAAATTGCCAAAAATGATGTAATTTTGTTCTATTTTTAAGATCTAACACAAATTTTAATTTAAAAATTTTGGTTTCTGGTAAAAAAGGGGTTTCATAGTGGTTTTATATTTTATTTGTACGTAAATATTTCGGTAAATTTTTTAAAGAACGAAACACTTAAATGTTTTTGGAGAGCCGACAACACGGGAAATATCATAAATCGGTTTTACCACGAAAAATGACCAATCACAAATTTGAAGATTTTACGAGATTTTACAAGATTTTCCAATTTTACGCCTTTAAACGAGTCTTCTGATTTTTTTGTGCTTAATTTTTTAAATTTTTTACAAGATAAATATTTTTTTTTCTAAACGTCTAAAAAGAATATTGAGCTGGTTTTTCGGTTTATTTTTAATTTATCTAATTGAACGTATTTCAAAAGTTACTTTTTACTTTAGTAAAAAAAAAGTGGTATAATAAGTTTTAAAATCACAGCATATACTTTTTGAACAAATCCTTCAATTTTTACAGTACCTTATTGCGTTGCATTTTAATTTTGTCTTAGAGAAGGACATCGAATAAAATTTTGCTTATAATTAAAAGAAACTACGGTTTGACATTTCAATTTTTTAAAAACCCTGGATTATACATTTATACATCAATAGATAAAGTATTGATGTTAAAAAAAGCTATTAAAGTAACATTGATTTGTATTCAGGATTTTTTCAAAATATACATCGTATTTTTTAAAATTTATTTTTAAATTGGATTTCTAAAAAAATAATTCACTTAAATTTCTTTTTAAAATTAGTTCAGGATTTTACGACACCACGTAGTTGCTATGGTTGAATTATATCTGGCTGACGCTGAAAATTAGAATGCAGACATGAAGGGACCAATAAAAATTTTGCGGTAATCACCTTTTTTTTTAAAACAAATAAGAACGCAGAATTTTTTAATTCCAATTTTTAATTCCAATACGCAGAATTTTTTAATTTTTTAATTTTAATTTCACAAAATATACATAAATTAACCAACTTTCGCCCTTAAAAAGTTTGCATTTAGGTTCCAAATTAAGTAATTTGATATATAATTATTAAAATACAGTTTTTAATCTTTGTTATTAACCCGTTTTAGTGAAAAATTTTGAATGTTTTTGTTGTTAAATAGTCGATTCAATACTGCAAATATCGCGGTCAGCCAGATTTTATTTGCCTATAGTTGTTAAATTATAAAAACATGCTGAGACGCATTAACCCGTTCCCGTGATTGCCTTTTCCCCGGTTACGACGGTGAAAAGTGTTTTTGTAAATGTATTAATTCCCATTTTTTTCGCTGGTAATCAGAGTGCGTTCGCAATGGTCCGCACCAGGGGCAAAAGGGAATCACGCGAACGCACTCTGATTACCAGCGAAAATAACGGGAATTAATACATTTACAAAAACATTTTTCACCGGGGGAAAAGGCAATCACGGGAACAGGTTAACCAATAAATTCTATAAACTTGAAATTATAAACAGCGTTAAGTAATTAAAACATTATTGTGCCGTGTTTTTGGTATAACAGCAATCGAAAACCAAATTAAGTAAATCTATTAAAAATATACGTTTTTCTTCCACGCAAAACAACTCTAAGGGACAAAAAACATAGCCGTTTATAGTCAAAGGGCAGTTTTTTGAAAATGCCTTTTACGATAAAGATTTACGATGAAATTAACAGTTTTAATTACCTGAAACATTTTCACTATATATCGCTTGATGTTTAAACGGAGACGAGGGGCTCTCGCCTTGTTTTATGTTCAAATGAAATCCGTTACTGACAGCTGTTGTCGTCATTTTTAACTGTAACGATTCTTCTGCGGGTTGAAAATTGAAATTTGCTTCTGTCGAGACGGAGAAATCTAGAAGGAAGCGAATTATTCAATTTTATCGCTTCTGCAACAATTTTTACACGTTTTTAAGCGCCAGTTTCGCAAAGAATTCACAATTTAACGCTTTTTACCGCATTACATTTCATTAGTTTTATTAGTTCGACAACATTAACTTTAGCTATTGAGTTCCAAGGGTTTTTTTAACAGTATGGGAAAAATTCTTTTATTACAAAAAATTTAAAAACAAATAAATATTATTTAGTATCCTAATTGATAAGTTCAACTGTTCTAATTAGAATTTGGTTCCCGATGTGTGTGGCCTAATCAGGACTTACGATGGTTCTATTTAGGGAAATTTTTCCCTTATTAAACCGCACACTAAAAATATAAAATTTACACAGTAGTGTATGGTTTTTTTGGTGGTAAATATTTTCATTTTTTGTTGAGAACTTTAATTTATTATAAATTATTATATTATTATAATTTATTATATTATTATAATTTATTATATTATTATAATTTATTATCTAATTTGTTCCTTTAATTGGGAAATATATCAACTTAATCCGAACCATTACACACCAATTTGGCATCACACTCGTCAGAATGGTATCACACTCGTCAGAATTAAAAACGTAATTAAAGATGCGGCTGAAATAGTTAATAAGTTTTAGATTACTTAAGGTTGGTTCATAGTTATGACAAAACTTCCTTTGGACAAAGTCCAAAGGAAAATTTTAGAAAAGCCAAAACGTCCTTTGGACAAGCCAAAACGTCCTTTGGAGTTTTTTCTTTGGACCAAGTATGAATGCTACTTAGAATTTGTCCGTTGGACAAAGTCCAAGGGACAAAATCCAAAGGTAAAAGTCCAAAAGACAAAAGTATGAACACGTTTTCCTTTAGATTTTGTCCTTTGGACTTTGTCCAAAGGACAAAGTTTAAAGGACGTTTTTACGCTGTATTTGTCCAAAGGATGTTTTGTCATAAGTATGAACCAGCCTTTATTAAACCCGTTCCCGTGAAGGCCTTTTCCCCCGCTACAACCGTGAAACCTTCGTAGGACAAAGGTAAAACCTTCGTTTCATGGTGGTGATATTTTCGTATGACAAATGTAAGTAAACTTTACCGTGGTAAGCTCTTCGCATGACCTAGGTTTTACCTCCGTCATACATAATTTTTTGTGCGCGAATAGTGCCCAGTGAGCGAGCAAATTGAAATGGTTAAATCTCTACGATAAAAATATGCAAATTTTTACAACATGAAATATCCTACGTAATACACTGAATTCCGGACAAAAATTTGCATATTGCCACCCTACCGCTTTAACCACTTCAATTTGCTCGCTCACTGGGCACAACTCGCGCAAACAATTAGGTGTGACGGAAGTATGACATAAGTAGCAGGAACGTTTTACGGTTGTAACCGAGGAAAAATCAATTACGGGAACGGGTTAAGGGCCAGGGCTCTCTGAGCTTTCAATGGCTAGAGCTTCGAAGCATGGAGGTAGGAACTAAAATTTTTTTTAATAATGCAGCTTTGAACTTTTTGCGTGTTTTATATAAACATAATTAGTGTATAATACGAGGGACGTGTATTTGTAATTTGAAACACTCCAGCTATAACGGAAAAAACTTATAGAGTGATTGTTAAAATCTAAAGAATTTTGAAAAAAAATCTTTTAAAAATTATAAATTTTGAGAAAATGTTTAAAAAACTAAATAAAACTCGTATATTTTATGCCGCCATTGTTACCCTATAAAAACATTTAAAAAAAGTAAACCCATTGAAATGGAAAAAATATATTGTCTGAGCGGTGTTTTTCATTGTGTGAAAAAAAAACTGTTTAAACAATCACCAACAGGGAACACAATAGCGTATACCGCTTATTCTTTGCAGAACAATGGCTAACTCTTTCAATAGCAATAAAACACTTAAAATAGAAAATAAAAAATAAAATGGAAAACAAAAGCAAGATAAAAAAGATATAATTACAGGATAAATATATAATTTAAATTAGATGTTAAACTTTTTTATATTATTAAATAATTTTTTAACATTCTTTGTTTTAATTTGTTTTAACTTTAATCTTTAAAAGAATACATGAAAATTAATTAATAAATAAAAGAAGAATGAGTAATGAAGAACAAATTATAGGGGATATATTGGATCCGACCTAAATGCATACACTGTACGTATGCATATTTTTATATGCATACGTATGCATAAATTCATATGCATACGTATGCATTTTTTTTCTAAAATTTATGCATACGTATGCATAAAAGTTGAAAAAAAAATTCATTCGTATGCATATACTTTGTGGAAAAATGCATACGTATGCATATAATTTGCTAAACATGTATACGTATGCATATAAGTTGCAAAACATGCATACTATGCATATTTTTGAAATTAAAAAAAATTGTTTTTTGATAAAATATGCATACGTTTGCATTTAGCTTGGATCCACACATATCCCGCATAATTTGTTCTTCATTTCTCATTCTTCTTTTTTTTATTAATTAATTTTCATGTATTCTTGATCTTTTTAAATTTTAATTCTTTGTTTTACACTATTTCTGATAGTGATTTTCCTTTCCTCCAATATCATTTTTAGGAGCTCCGACCATTTAAAGTGGAAGAAGTTCCGGAATTCCTAAGCTCCACCGTTTAAACTGGAAAGTACACCGACACCGTCCACCGACACCGACCAAATTCTACCGTAATTTTATTTAAATTTTTAGGTTTTGCTTAGGCTTAGAAATAATAATTTGCAGCAAAGGTGGTCGGTGTCGGTGGACGGTGTCGGTGTACTTTCCAGTTTGCCTTAAATAAGCTATTTCAAGCTCAATCGACCAAAGTTACTTAAGAAATAATTTGAATGTTTATGGTTTTCACGCAACTGATTGGTCGTTTCGTATAATGTTTACTTCAGTAATAGTACGTTTCGCAGTTTTTGCGCAGCTTTCCAACAAAAAGATTCAGATGCTTTGACTGTTATCCACGCACTTTTCAACCAAACCGTATGCAAATTATTCCTTATGTGACTTTGCTCGATTGAGCTTGTAGTACGTTTTAAAATATTGTATCTTCATTTTTAAGACTATTTTGAATGTTTTTAATAACTTTTGGATAAAATGTAGTTTACAAAAAATTTTCGAAAACAAAAATTTTTTGCATTACTTTTAAATCGTTTACACAATTTTTGCAAATTAAGGTGAGCTCTGGAGCTCCGAAACTCAGGGTTGCTTTGAAATTTCGAAAATTCGACTTCCGTTTCTGAACTCTGGAGTTCAGATTTCCAGAGGACATCACTACAATTTATTTACACATTTTAATAAATCAGAAACATCAGTAAATATGTTTTGGGATAACTTAGGTGAAAAACTAACAACTAAGAATCTAAACGCTAATAAACTGGGATTTCAACGGCCAAAACTTATAAGACTCACGAATTTTAAGGATCGGCCCGTATTAATTTGACCAGTAGTTTCTCTTCTGGTACACTTCTGCTGACGAGAAATGTAAAATTGATAACAATTTTTTCCGTGAACCGAATAAAATATTTTAGAAAATCGGTGAAAACCTCGATACGGACCTTAGATTCGAGGAACCTGGAACCTATAAAAAACTGTAAAGCTAACGTCGCAATGAAAGAATTTAAAAGCGGAAGTTGAAAACTTAGAAACTATGAGTTTTAAAGATTAAAACAGCTAAAATTACCTATTAAAGCATAAAACTTTTATGTGGGACATCATAGTGTAAAACTTTCGAGAAACAGTTTACAGTATGATTTCTGGAATCAAAGTTTTATCCTTTGTTTTAGTTGTTATAAAACGGTTTAAATTTTTCTGCAATAGATATCTCACCTAAGTTAAGCTAAAAAATAAGCTTAAATTCAAAAGCCAAACCATTTTTTTTATTTTGAGCTCTATTACATAAAATATACATTTATTTTTATATAATTTGTTAAAAACAAAAATATGTTTTACACTTTATTTTTAATGAAATGTAAAATCGTTTGTTTAGGAATATTTATAAGTAATTTAATTTGTTTTTTTTTTTAGCAGAAGAGTTATCACCGTAGATACCTTGCGGAAAAAATAGTACTGGTTTTCGAAGCGTGCTGCTACTTGCACAAAACGTGGAACGCCCTACCAAGTCTAATAATTCATTTTGCATTGTGTGTAAGTATGGTGAACACCTATGTTCGGAGTTTTAAAGCACTGTGCATTGTGCATAAGTGTGAACGGGCATTTGATCGATTTATGAATAATTTTTCAAACCATGTTTTTTATTTGGAAAAAGAAAGTATAGTTGACTTCATGACTTTAACACAAATTTTAAATTTAAAATTAAAACAAAATTAATATTTCACCGTCTTAAAATTAGCCATTTAAAGTTATAGAGTCACACAATATTGTCAAAAAATATCAAATAAACCAAACAAAGCTAAAATCAAATAAAATTTTCTGGTTGTTAAATACAATATAAATTTTTTATATTACGGAGTTGACAAAAGAAAACAAAGCATGAAACCACTGTTTTTCTTGTGTATAAAAGGGAAAACCAGATTGCAATACTGAATGGAATTAAAAAAAAAACTGTTATTTGGTTTTTGGCTTTTCCGTATTCAATTTATTAAATACGCATTTGAAATTAAACAAAAAACAAATCGATTCTTTTGTTTTTATGTTATTCGAAAGCAAATTATTGGGAAAGAAAACCGTTTTAAGAACGTAAAATAAACGAAACCCGAATATTTTTTGGGACCAGAACACAGAAATTTTGTCTTTTTATAGAAAAAAGTTTAAAATAAATTGATTCCGTCAAGAAATTTAAAATAAATTGATTCGCTGAGAAGCGATAAAAAAGTCGAAAATTTAAAAGAATGATTAAAATAAAAAAAAATTCGTGGTATAGTGGAGATGTAGGAATATGCTTATTTATTTATTTCAAAATGTTGTTTATGTTAGCAAATCCTGGTTTCAGTTTTTTTTAGTATAGATAGGGGTGAATTTATATTTTTAATTTTATTCAGGTAGTTTTAATAAATAGAAGGTAAATATTAGTGTCACAACTCCCGTTGTGTTAATGTTTCAGAAATATGACGCCTTATAAATATGAGTGGTAATGTAACACTCTCGATCGATGGTGTAACGCAGCACGTCAGTCAATGAGGTACTGAGGCTGGAGATTACGGGTTCAAGTCCTGTATCGCTCATTTTTCAGCAAAAAAAGCTGAAAACATCAAATTGTTTCGTATTCTTTCTTTCAAAAACTCGATTTATTCGGCCTCATGTTTCTGGACGTCACATTAATGTTATGCGCCGGACCTCCGAGCTCCGGAGCTACGGTGCTGAGTTATGGTTTTCGGAGTTCCGAAGCACCTTCCAAAGCAACCCCCGGAGCTTCGCCCTGTATTTGTACTAATTTCGTGAATAATCAAAAACACTGCCACGAATTAATTTCGGTAAGTCAAAAACTTTTCGTAAACTAAATTTTATTAAAACAATAAAAAACATCCCTAAAAATGCCAAAAGAATATTTTAAAACATAATTTAAGCTTAAATAAATTAGAAATCGCTCATTTTAAAGGCGGAGCGCCGGAGCTCCCTTCGTTTTAAATGGCCGGAGCTCTGGAGCGATAAAAGTACGTGACTAAACCCAAATGCCATCAGGTAGCGTCAAATCGAAAAACGCAATTTTTTCGCCAACACATTGAAAACTTGATTTTGGCATAGTTTTGGATGTTACAAACAGCCTTAAATTTCTAATAATTTTTTAAAATTGCAAAATTTAATAATAATCCATAGATAAGCAATTTCTGATTTTGGAAAATTGCCAAGCAGTACATTTACAATTATTTGGAATGGCTAAAACATTACTGAAACTAAAAAAGTTCTTTTAAAATTAAAAAGAAACTAAGTGCTGTTTGTTTAATTTTGGTTTATATTTATATTAATTATTTTGAATTCCGCTTATTTTTTTTTTCAGAAAGAACCGCAATTCATTGTTGTTAATTGTATTTTTTAATTGTTGCAATTAAAAAAAAAATTTATATTATTATGAAAGAAAATTGCACATTGACTTATCTTCTTAAGAAAGAAAGCAAAAAAATTAAAGGGTCAAATTGTTAAATTAATATTTGTGTTAGGATTATTAAAATCAAATGTAAAAAACGTTGATTGTTGGATTTATCGCTTCCAGACATCATTTGAGTTTAGTCCGTTTCCAAGCCAAGTTAATGACCTTCACATTGTTTTTTTTTATTTTAACCATTTCAAGTATTTGGAAATGGATTTGAAATAAACCGCTGGCGTTGATCCAACAACATTTAGTGTTTAAGTAATAAAGCTTCCTGATGGTATTCGTGTTCAGTATCCTTTTGGTTAAATCTTATAGGTCTAACACAGTAAGGAAAATTCTCGAAACTACCTCCGGTAAGGTTGAAGGCAGATAGAAGGCAGCACAATCTGCCTCGGAGGCTAGGTTTTTTTTAAAGCCAAATCCACGCCAGTGGCGCCGAGAATTTCCTGCTGACGCCTAAAATTTTTGGCCCAGGCACCAGCCTGGTGCCTAGATTATTAGCTGGAAACGTATTTTTGGCAGCTCTTTTTATCAATAAACAAAAAAGGAAACAAAATTTTTAAGGTTTTAAAAGGCCCATTTCTAAAATTTTTCTCGCGCTTTGCTGCGCTCAGCCTCAGCGCGTGATTGTTTTAAACTTATTTATAATTATTTCATTTTTATTTTGACATATTGGTAATACTGCTAATTATTTATATTTTTAAATGCCATTTAATGTAAAAATCTTAAAAAAACTAATTAATAACATTTAGTTTTTCTCGAAACCTAAAGCTAATCTGTTATAAAATCTTTTTTTTTTGCAAGAATCTTGGAAATTTTAGTAAGGATTTAATTTATCTTTAAATTCTTAAAAAGCACATAAATTTTTTTCACGATTCTTTCTAACTGTTTCTATTTGTTTTACCAAAAACACTGCCAATTTTAATTTAATATTAATATGTGAATTATTTATTTAATTTAGTTTCATAATTTATCAGAAATCCTGCCCAAAAATTTTAATTCACTAAACAAACGACAATTTTAAAATTAAAATTAAATACCGAAATTATATAAAATAAAATCAATATATGAGTAAGTCAAACCTCAAGAAAAAAATAATGTAAATGACCTGTCTCAAAAAACCTACAATTTTCAAACTCAAACCATAATTTTAATCCTTTTACAAAATTTTACGCACAGAGTTGAGCATTGAAATAGGCAAAAACTTTGTGTTTTTTTTTAAACTTTTTAAACTATAAAACAAATTTTTTGACCACAAAATTATCCAAAATTATAGATATACAATACTGAAAAAAACTATTATATTAGCTCCATTTGTTGACATGAAAAAATTTCCTGTTATTGCGCTGGCGCCTATAATTTGGAGGCTGGGCGCCGGCTGGAGCCCATGCGCTGGCGAAAAAAAACCCAGATCGGAGGCCAGTAGGAGGCTGCAAAAATGTCTTGAAGGAAAATAAAAACCAGGACGACGAAGGTAGTCAAAAGTGCCTCGAAGGCAGGTGGAAAGCACTGCCTTCCATGTGAAAAGGCAGATAGGAGGCAGCACAAGCTTCCTCGGGACAGGTAGGAGGCAGGCCGAAAGCAGCCAAACCTCTTTCGAAGGCAGGTACAGTAGCAGAAAAGTGGAACATTTAAAAACATATGCATGTGAAGAGGCAATTGTGATTCAGGTCAGAGCCACGGCCGTAAAAGGTTTTACGGAGGTTTTACGGTGGTAAAAGGCAATCCCGGGAAAGACTTGAGTGCTTATGTTTTCTGCAATGTCTTTCGCTATCACGTAAAGGCTGGTTCATACTTATGACAAAACGTCCTTTGGACAAAGTCCAAAGGACAACGTGTTTATACTTTTTTGTCCTTTGGACTTTTCCCTTTAGACTTTGTCCTTTGGACTTTGTCCACATACAAATTTTAAGTTGCATTCATACTTCGTCCAAAGAAAAAAGTCCAAAAAACGTTTTGGCTTTTCTTAAATTGTCCTTTGGACTGCGTCCAAAGGACTTTTGTCATAAGTATGAACCAGCTTTAAATCACAGCTATTGACGCTCCTGGCGTGCAATTAACCCTTTCTTATAACAAAGGCAAAAAAACGCAAAACGAAACTAGAATTATAGTTGCTCTTACAGTAGCGCTACCTCTCCTATACCCTATACGATTAGCAGCGAGATGGGATTTAAATATCAAGTCCACGACGCCATAATAATCGGAAATCAATATAAGCCGCAGCAGAAATCGGAAAAATTTAAAACCCTCTCATTTCTAACGATTTTTGAATTCAATATAAAAAAATTGCTGGCATAAATTTTACATGCCAAACTGTTATTTATCAAAAACAAAACAAAAAAACGTTTGAAACGCAGTTTTTTCCGTCGGCCCGCATCAAAAACATAGCTTTTTTGCTTTGAAAATCTTGTCAAACGTCAAAACTCGGTCCGGATCAAAAGTCTTGTCCGGCGCTCGACGGATATTGTTTAGTTTCGTTTTTTATTTCATATTTCAGACGGGTGGTAAAGCCGTGCTTGTTCGCTCAGCGGGCATAAATCTTAAAATTTCGTCGGGGGAAATGCCGTTTGATTAACTTTTGTTTTTTCCCCTCAAAAACTTCTCATACCGTTCTACAATTGCGAAACGAAACCCGAAAAAATACACCCAGCGGCGAGTCTCAAGGGCCTAACCGAAAGAGTTAGGAATAAAATTGCAGTTTCGATGAATGATGATCGTTGAATATTAAAGGAAATAAGTTTTTTTAAAAAGCTGCTTCTATAATAAATGTCATTTTTCAGCAAAAAAAAATAAACTCTAGTAATAATTTTTAATAAGACACATAACTATGTAAGAATTCTGCAAACAAAGTTAAAAACAGCGGTGATATTAATCCAAAATTATTTGTAAAAACGAAAAGACGGCGGACGCGTTTATCATTTTCAGAAAAAAAAAGAAAAATATTCGAACCAATTGTTATGAATTTGTCGTTCCACTCGATGAACAATTAGGTTTTTACGTCAAAAATTTCCGAAACATTTGGTAACAACAAATTAACTGCTAACAAAACTAGACTAAGGCAGTAAAAATATTTTTGATATAATTGATAAAATAGAAAAAGTAGTTTCTGGCAAAATTCTATAGGCAAATAAACCTAGCTGACCGGATTTGCAGTAATTAATAAAAACAATTTAAAATTTTCAGCTAAATCGGTTTAATATTAAAAATTAAATATTTTTTATAACAATTATTATTTTACTTAATTTGGAATTTTTCAAGACTAAATTTGACTATTTTTTATTTTAAAAAAATTACAAGGTCAGGCAGACATAATTTAACTGAATAAATTATATCTGGCTGGTTTCATAAATTTGTATGGGGTCATAAGAAAACAAATAAATTATGAGGTTATGACTTTTTTTAAAAGAATTTGAGAGTAGAATTTTTTTTATTTCCACTTTATTACAAAGTATACTAAAACTGGTAATTTTTAAAAAATTCGCATTTTTTAAATTGAATCATGTGATAAACTATTGTACGAATAAGGTAAGTTTAATCATTGATATTTAACTTTTATTCTGTTGAAAATTTTAAACTTTTTTTATTGTTAAATAGACGATTCAATACTGCAAATATCGAGGTCGGGTGAATTTGATTTGCCTATAGTTTAACTATAAATATTACATTTTAATATGACGACATATAATTTATTCGCTTTACCAATAAATATGTCAACATTTATAACTATTACTACCAAAAATATATAATATAACGAAAAATTTACGGAAAAGTAGGCCATTATAATGAGCCTCTCCATTTAAATGGCACTCTCCATAATAATGGCATAGTAGCCATTTTAATTCGGCGTATTAAAGTGGAGAGGAAGCCATTATAATAGCCATTTATTGATTTAATTTCACTTCATATATACTCCACAAATGTAATACTGTCCGGGCCGCATGAGTTTTTCCGTGTCGGACAGTATTAAACCAACACGCAAAAACTCGTGCGGCCCGGACAGTATTATACTTGTTAGTATATATGAAGTGAAATTAAATCAATAAATGGCTATTATAATGGCTTCCTCTCCATTTTAATTCGCCGAATTAAAATGGCTACTATGCCATTATAATGGAGAGTGTCATTTAAATAGAGAGGCTAAGTATAATTGCCTATTTTCCGTACTTTTTTATATATGAGTTGCACATTTTTCGGTATATTATCTATTTTTGTTACTACTACAACACAACTCAAACATATAGGTGGGTAGCCTCCCGGATTTTTATTTTAAATTTTATTTATTTTATTGTAGGGGGGGGGGGGTGGGTATCTTCCAAAAACCATATTTTTGACTTTTTTAGAACTGCCAACTTACAAACTTTAAGGGAATGGGTGTCCGTAGTACTTCAAAATTTCAGTCTTGGGCATAAGCTTAGGCATATAAGTAATTTCGGAGTTTCGTATGTAATTTTTGGGGAGCGGGGAGTGGGAAGGGGTGAGGATGCAGAGTGTGTTATGGGTCTATATTTAAAAAAATAATGACCTTAAAAATTTTGACACACCTTCTCCTAAACGAATTAGATTGGTTTTGAAGGAAATAGGAGATTTATGTGACATGTCAATAAATGTCAAAACTTTAGAAAAAAAACTTTAAAAATATATTTAAAAAAAGGTTTTCTCGTAATTAATAAATGCAACTAAAAATCAAAGCTTTCAAAACCAAAATATTATAAGAAAATTTATAGTACGCAGGAGCTTCGCAAATATAAAGGTGATTAAAAAAAATATGTTGTTACGTGAAAACCCTACACTAGCGCGATTATAGAAGACAACACTTTTATTAAAAATTAATTTTATATAGTTATAGGTGAATCCCGCTTTAAATGCAACTAAAAATCAAACACTTTCAAAATCAAAATATTATTAGAAAGTTTACAGTACGCAGGAGCTTCGCAAATATAAGGTAATTTAAAAAATATATTGTTACGTGAAAACCCTACACTAGCGCGATTATAGAAGACAACACTTTTATTAAAAATTTATTTTATTTTAAAAAT
>JASAMX010004560.1:0-43778 GCA_030248175.1 Microlaimidae sp. YZB2_3 | reverse complement strand
GAATCGGCCTTTCGGTATCCAATATTCTCGCTGTATTTCTGCAAGAATATGACTAACACCAAAAGTGTTTAATTTTTTGATGAACTTCCTCACATATTAATTTTGTTAAATAACTTTGTTTGGGAAGTAGCACAGACACTTGGCATTTTCTTCTAAATCGCTAAATCAAAGTCTTCTTTGACATCTTAAGAGACATTGGTTATCTAAGTACAATCCAAATTGTGAAACCAGTTGATTCTTTTTTAGATTATGTTTCTGCTTGGTGTTCTGATATTTGATTATGTCTGCATAATGAGCACTTTGTGAC
Organism: Microlaimidae sp. YZB2_3; assembly: GCA_030248175.1. NCBI lineage: Eukaryota > Metazoa > Nematoda > Chromadorea > Desmodorida > Microlaimidae > Microlaimidae sp. YZB2_3. The sequence goes on along the minus strand of JASAMX010004560.1, from coordinate 43,471 downwards.
CTTTTAATCCAGAACACTTTAGCTTGCTTAATTTCAGTTTCAATTAGTTTATTTTAGAAAATTTTATTTTTCCTCAGATTTGTCAAAAATCTATTAACCTATGCAGTTATGTAAAGTAGACGGGTAAGAGATGAAAATTTTTTAATTTGGAGAAGTGGGTCATCTCCTCTAGTACCCTCTGCTACTACATTTGAAAATTCTGCCAGATTTTGAATTTTATTTTATTTTTTTCATCTTCTTTAATTTGTTTAACCCTCCAATCTGGCCAGGTTGTTTTGTTTTTTTCCTGCCATTGGGTCCCATTCCGCCAGAATAAACTTTTCACTAATTTTTCTACTTTTGTTCCTATGGATGGCAAATCAGCAGGATTCTGCTTGAAATACACATAGCGAATGCTCCATGGAGCGAGTTCACCATTAACTAAATTTCGAATTTATTTTAGACAATTAACAAACACTGTTAGCAATTTGCCTGTTTTTAGCCAGTGCCAGACACAATGACTGTATGACCAGGAAGTTTTAGAGCTTATTTTACGAATTTTAAACTTTGTACTGTCATCAACAGAAACATAAGCTCTAGACGAGGTATTGTTAGAGCTTTCTTTAGGGCCACTCTTGACTTTGAAAATAAAAGTTTTTGTTTCCCTTTAACCTTCAAATTTAGTTTATCAGCTGAGGATTCTGATATGTAGTTGCGACTACTTCCAGTGTCAAACAAAATATGAGCGGTGGACTGGGTTTTCAAGTCTGGACTTTTAATTTTTGCTGTAGCTGTTTGCATGACACTTACGCCTGATGCAAGACAAGACAAATTCTGTGCAACAGCAGGATTGGAAGGCTTGTTCTGGGCATATCCACTCATTTGTGGTCGTTTATGGCACAACTTCTGTGGTTTGCGTTCTTTTCTACAAAAAACACTCGTAAGTTTTCCAAGGACACTCTGATTGCATGTGCCCAGGCTTTAAACAAAAAAACTTTTTTATCAGGAAATACCAATGCCTTCGCAGATGAAGTTGAAGCGGAAATGAAAGGTTTCTTAAATGGCTGTCCTTTTGAACCTTGGATATTTAACGATTTAAATCCATAAGTGGGTTCTTTATTGCCAGAGGATGAATTTATTGACAAATTCGACTCTTTCGCCTGTGCAAATATAGCGGTCCAAGTCTTGACAGAAGGTGCTAACTGTTCATTCTGCAGGTTTCTTTCCGTTCAAAGTCATTTCTTTTCGCACTTCAACTGGAATTTTTTTAAGCACTTTTTGAATTGTAATTTCACTATTGTCAATAGATTCGCCCAGTGGATCAAGAGAACGGCGTATTTTTCAATTTTAGGATGAGTGGAATGCAAATCTTCTGTTGTATTTGATGAAATTCTTAAGTTATCCAACTTTTTTGAAAAAAAATTTTACAATAATTTTTTTATTGCCAAACTGCTTTCTTCATAAATCCGCGCATTTAGGTATTGCCCTTCAGTCAATGGTAGATTTTCAATTGTGGCAAGAGCTTGTCCTGAAAGAAGTCCTTTGAAATAAGTGAATTTTCAACTGGACTTAAATCTTTAATGCGATCAACCATTATTTGAAACATGTTATTAGGATGGTGAAAAACGCAGCTTTATTTTTTCCATCAAACTTGGGAAGTTAAATTTTTGGCAGGTAAAACGACGATTTTGTAGATTGAGAATTTTAGCACTTGGGAGCTGACCCCTTGCAAGGCGATCATTTTTTAATTTCAGCCGTTCAATTCCAATTAATTTCACATTTTCATTCTCTTTTTTTTTAATTCTAACTCCCTATTTTCCTTGTCAAGTCTGTCTTCACATTTATTTGTTTTTCTTTGTTAAGTCTGTCTTTGCGTTCTTTATTTTCCTTTTTAGCCTTTTCTTGACGCTCTTGCTTTTCTTTCAATTCATTGATGTCTTGATGAAGTTCTTTCAAGGTTTCTTCAGCATCTGGAATCAACTCAGTTGTCACTGATCTAGTCCAGTTGACTTTTGTCTTTTTCTTCTTCTGGATATTTTGCTATCAGAGTGGTGATATTTTCGAGGTGTTTATTGAATTTTCCAAAGACAACTTTCAGGTTCTTTAAATGTAAAACATGGTCTTTATTCAGAAAAATCTTCTTTTAAAAGTGCACCCGAGTCTTCAATTAAACCCTTAACTCTCTGCTTTATTAATTTAAATTATTATTATTATTATTTATTTTATTATTTTAATTATTTTTATTTTATTATTATTATTTTATAATTTTTTTATTTTCTATTTTATTATTATTATTATTATTTTAATTATTTTTAATTTAACTTTAATTTTAATTATGGATTTAAATCGTTAAATATCCAAGGTTCAAAAGGACAGCCATTTAAGAAACCTTTCATTTCAGCTTCAACTTCATCTGCGCAGGCATTGGTATTTCCTGATAAAAAAGCATTTTTAACTGAAAGAAAAAAAAGTGTTTTTTTGTTTAAAGCCTGGGCACATGCAATCAGAGTGTCCTTGAAAATCTTAGGAGTGTTTTTTGTAGAAGATAACGCACACCCTTCAAAAAATACAATTTCAATCATCGGTGGTGCGGGAGTGCCATACTACAATTTAACCAACGGCATCAATCAATCAATCAATCAAAGTTTATTCTAGATAAACAAAATAAAAAAGAAACATTGTGTTTAAAAATTACAGGAGAGCGAACCGATTACGGCCGCCAAACAGAACTGAGACATGGTTTATTCTAGAAAATGGCTCAAAGGCTTAACAATTTAAGCACTGAATCGAGCCATTATTAAATTTTCGATAATTGGTGTGCATGGGTAGGGTGAGACTTTCCACAAAAACTTTTATTTTTTAAAATTGTTTTCTATTTCATTTAATTTTGTAATAATCAATCTAAGTAAAACATTTTGAGAAAAAAAAACTAATTAGGTAAAGTTTATTAATTCTAATTAGTAATTCATTAGAGCTTGTTTAAAAGATGCAAGTGAGGTTGCTGAAATTTGTTGTTGAGACAATGCATTCCATTTTCCCACTACGCGATTACAAAAGAAATATTTTCTAATGTTTATCCTGCTTTTTTGAACTTTAAGTTTAAAAGAATGACCCCTTGTTGGATTTTGATTTAAATTAAAAAAGGAATTTGGGTTAAGACATGTTTTATTATGCAAAATTTTATAACATTCTAACAAATCAGCAGTGTTTCTTCTTGCTTGAAGTTTTTTAAGATTTAAATAATTAAGCCTCTCTTCGTATGTCTGGTATTTTAATTTGCATTTTTTAAATAATCGTCTTGTAAAACTACGCTGAACGTTTTCAATTAATTTTATATCTTGCTGTAAAAAAGGATTCCAAACAACACTTGCGTATTCCAATATTGGCCTTACATATGTTTTATAAGCTCTCAGTAAATTTTTTACTGAGTTTGAGTTAAAAGTTCTGAAAATTAATGATGAGATTTTTAAAGCTTTTTTTGCAATTATTTGACAATGCTCTGAAAATTGAAGATTTTTGGAAATATACACTCCTAAATCTTTTATTAAATTAGTTTTTTTCAATATCTTTCCGCATATGGAATAATCATATTCACTACTGTTCTTTTTAGTTGAAATATTGAGAACTTCACATTTGGTTTCAGACAGCATTAACTGCCATTTTTTAGACCATAAAGCAATCCTATTTAGGTCTTCTTGCAATTGATTTCGTTTTTCTATTTCATCTTGATGTGAAAAACAAGTATAAACCTTCGCATCATCTGCGAAAAGCTTTATACAAGAGTGATGTACAGGATTTATAATATCATTGATGTAAAGGAGAAATAGGAAAGGACCTAATACAGATCCTTGGGGAACCGAACTTTCTACTTTATAATATTTTGACTCAGCATCATTGATTATAACTTTCATAAATCTATTTGTAAGAAAAGCTTTAATCCACAAAAGAAACTTTCCAGATACTCCAAATTTTTCCAGTTTATACAAAAGTTTTGGGTGTGATACCGTGTCAAAGGCCTTAGCAAAATCTAAATATACTACATCCACTTCTTTTTTATTTTTTAAAGCTAAGGTCCATTCATTTAGTGTATCAAGAAGCTGTGTTATAGTTGAACTTCCAGCCTTAAAGCCGTGTTGGCACCAAGACAGTGTATTTTTAAAAAAGGTCGCAAGTTCTTCTTTAACAAGCCTCTCCATAATCTTACATGAGTAAGAAGTCAATGATATGGGTCTGTAATTACGTTCATTGCTCTTTTTACCTTTTTTATGTAACGGAATTACAAGCGCTATTAACCAATCCAATGGTAGAATACCAGAATTAAAGGATTTTTGAAATATTTTAGTTAAAGGTTCAGCGATTCCGCAAGCAATTCTTTTTAAAAAATAAGCTGGCAAGCAGTCAGGTGTCATTGACATTTTATTAGGCAATTTTTTAATTACTTTTAGTACGTTTTTTACGCTAAACGACATATTGTCAAGAACACCTGATTTATTTGGAGAAAAGTCTGGAAATTTTCCATTGTCTTTAGTATAAACAGAACTAAAAAATGCAGCAAATATTTCAGCTTTTTCAGCGTCGTCAACTGCAAAACTATTATCAGATTTATGTAATGGAGGAATGCGTTCTTTGGTTTTGATTTTATTATTTACAAACTTTATAAAAACTATTTTTTTTTGTCTTTGAGTCCTCCTCTTCTGTGAAATAGTGTTTTTTTTTTTTTTTACTCTTTACATAGTTTGTTTATATCTGATTTTTAGTCTCGTTGAAATGGTTTTGTTTTTTTTTTTTTTTTTTTGATTTTTTGCCATAATTTCAACTTTTTGTTCTGTAATTTCTTAATAAATCGTGGATATTTGTGGTATTTTGTTTTGTGTTGTATTATTTTAGTAGGTACATGTCTCTTTATACCTTTGATTATTATGTTTTTAAAGCACTGCCAATATTCTTCAACTGAAGAACACAAAAAAAGAAAACATATGATCCCAGTTAATCTGTTGTTAATATTGTTAAAATTACTTTTTACGCAATCGGATCGCAATTTGTCCTAGTTTGAATTTGATTCATTGATTTCGCTTCTATTATTTACGTCATATAAATAAGGAGTTCCGTCGTCTTTGTAACGAATGGTTAATCTCCTATTTTCATTTTGTTCAACCAATTTCTTTTTTTTTAGGAGAAGCTTTTTCTGCTTGACTCTCTGTTCGTCCGTGAGCGAAGGCCGAACAAACACGCTTTTTTGTTGGTCGGAACCCCTTAACTTACACGCCGACCTAAAAACTCTGTTTCTTATTTGAGTAAAAGCAAAGCAGACTTTAAAAAGGCGTTGATATGTCTCGGACTTACTTTCAATTCAAAAATGTTCCGAAATGGAAATGCCGTCCTCTACATGATTACGTACTCCACGAGTTCTTGAACCGCTTGTCTCTCACCAGCTAAAGAATCAGATTCTTTAAGCCCTGATACAACGATTACGGTTGAATGTTCTCGTATTCATTCATTTTTTTTCAATTTGAGCAAGCATTAATGGTAACAAGCGAGCAAATACTTCCTCGCATACATTTATCACGAAATTCCCTTTATTAATTTGTTTATTATTTTTCTAAATTTTCGAGCCTTTGCAAAAATCCCTGTTTTTCTTTTTGCCAGTGTATCTTGTCGGCCTCTAATTCTAAAATCCTAGCTCGCAAACGAATATTTTCTGATTCCAATCTTTCCAATTATTCCTTCTTTACCATAATTTAAAAAAAAACTTATTTCAAATAGGGGGTAACCTGCACGTCATAAATTTTCAATCAAGATTTGATTGCGCAAGCAAATTTCCAGAAAATGCGCAGTTTGAGGAATTTACTTTTAGAAATAAAATTAAATGGTTTGGTACTATTTTTTATTGAAATTTATAAAGTTTTAATCGTAGAATAAGAAAATTATAATTAAAATACTTACTTATAAATTTAAACAACTCAAAACAAAAAATTCAGTTAATAAAACAATATTAATTTCAAATATTTTAACCCACAAACACCTTACACAACATTAGAGACTTTAAAAACATAATAATCGAAGGCATAAAGAAACATGTACCTACTAAAATAATACAACACAAAACAAAACACCACAAATATCCACAATTTATCAAGAAATTACAGAACAAAAGATTGGAATTATGGCAAAAAATCAAACAAAACCATTTCAACGAGACTAAAAATCAGTATAAACAAACTTGTAAAGATTACAAAAAATTAGTTAAGAACTATATTATTTCACAAGAAGAAAGGGTTTTAAGATCAACGGGTCTTAACGGGTCTTGCGACCTTTTTTTAAAAATACACTGTCTTGGTGCCAACACGGCTTTAAGGCTGGAAGTTCAACTATAACACAGCTTCTTGATAAACTAAATGAATGGACCTTAGCTTTAAAAAATAAGAAAAAGTGGATGTAGTATATTTAGATTTTGCTAAGGCCTTTGACACGGTATCACACCCAAAACTTTTGTATAAACTGGAAATATTTGAAATATCTGGAAAGTTTCTTTTGTCGATTAAAGCTTTTCTTACAAATAGATTTATGAAAGTTATAATCAATGATGCTGAGTCAAAATATTATAAAGTAGAAAGTTCGGTTCCCCAAGGATCTGTATTATGTCCTTTCCTATTTCTCCTTTACATCAATGATATTATAAATCCTGTACATCACTCTTGTATAAAGCTTTTTGCAGATGATACGAAACTTTATACTTGTTTTTCACATCAAGATGAAAAAGAAAAACGAAATCAATTGCAAGAAGACCTATGAAGGATTGTTTTATGGTCTAAAACATGGCAGTTAATGCTGTCTGAACCAAATGTGAAGTTCTCAATATTTCAACTAAAAAGAACAGTAGTGAATATGATTATTCCATATGCGGAAAGATATTGAAAAAAGCTAATTTAATAAAAGATTTAGGAGTGTATATTTCCAAAAATCTTCAATTTTCAGAGCACTGTCAAATAATTGCAAAAAAAGCTTTAAAAATCTCATCATTAATTTTCAAAACTCTTAACTCAAACTCAGTAAAAAATTTACTGAGAGCTTATAAAACATATGTAAGGCCAATATTGGAATACGCAAGTGTTGTTTGGAATCCTTTTTTACAGCAAGATATAAAATTAATTGAAAACGTTCAGCGTAGTTTTACAAGACGATTAAAATATCAGACATATGAAGAGAGGCTAAATTATCTAAATCTTGAAAAACTCTAAGCAAGAAGAAACACTGCTGATTTGTTAGAATGTTATAAAATTTTGCATAATAAAACATGTCTTAACCCAGATTCTTTTTTTAATTTAAATCAAAATCCAACAAGGGGTCATTCTTTTAAACTTAAAGTTCAAAAAAGCAGGATAAACATTAGAAAATACTTCTTTTGTAATCGCGTAGTGGGAAAATGGAATGCATTGTCTCAACAACAAATTTCAGCAACCTCACTTGCATCTTTTAAACAAGCTCTAATGAATTACTAATTAGAATTAATAAACTTTACCTAATTAGTTTTTTTTCTCAAAATGTTTTACTTAGATTGATTATTACAAAATTAAATGAAATAGAAAACAATTTTTTTGTGGAAAGTCTCACCCTACCCATGCACACCAATTATCGAAAATTTAATAATGGTTTGATTCAGTGCTTAAATTGTTAAGCCTTTGAGCCATTTTCTAGAATAAATTATGTCTCAGTTCTGTTTGGCGGCCGTAATCAGTTTGCTCTCCTGTAATCTTTAAACACAATGTGTTTTTTTTTTATTTTGTTTATGTAGAATAAACTTTGATTGATTGATTGATTGATGATATTTATATAATTATCATTTTTACGTATTTTTAAAAGCATCCAACATGTCACATGAAACAAAATTGTTATAATTATGGATTTTTATTGATTAAGCTTCCCAGGGTGAAATTAAGTTTTTTAAGAAACTTTTTTTTAAATATTTGCACAAAAATGATGTTGAATATAGAATAAAACATTAGGAGCACTGTAAGTAGCCATCCAATTGTCGGTGTACGGTCGCATGTGGTTGTCTTATTTATGCGGTAACAATAAACAAGGATTTTATATATATTTATTCCGGGTAAAGAATCAATGATACGTTTCGGGTAAAGTAATTAGGGCAGTCATTAGTAAGGTTAGACTACAATCCGCACCCTTAAGCCAAGCAGTTAAGAGTGTAAACAGTCAAATCTTTTCCTACAACCCACTACTACCCAATTAGGTTTTGTTTGAGCCTTATATATGTTCTAATACTCAGACGAGTGGGCGGCGGTGTGTAGCCTATGAGTCATATACAAAACACAAATGTAATTACGAAATTTATCAAAGACTAAATTAGGTATATTACATATGCCCCCCTTATTGAAAGATTCGCCCTCAAATCTGATAACAACAAAAAAATGTAAGATTTTTGTTTTATTTTCTTTGTTTGTTTTTGATATAAATTTCGTAATGTGTACAATAACAAAAAAATCAGGTATATAATGATTCAAAGTAGGTAAAGAATGAGTTCATTGACTAGTCGCATAAAAAGTTTTCTTAAAAAAAGGACAAGTGTTTTTTTTCAAAGGTTTTAATTAAGGATAATCAAAACGTATATAGTTTTATTTTTCTTAAGTAGATTGCATAAAACTTTTAAAGTTTTAACGGTAAAAAAAAATTCTTTTTTTTTTCAAGTCGTAGTATATATTTACTAAGAATATTACTGTAATTTAAAAAGAAAAAAAATCTTAGAAATCTTTTTTTGTACTAAATGATTCTTATGCAACCAGCTAGGTGTAACTTAAATGTTTATGGTCCTGAAATAATGCGCATTACGCAATAATCCCGGCATGGTAGCGATCCATAATTAACAGCTAACAGTGCCAGACAGGTTTTTCCAGCAAAAATGCGGGCTCGATTCCTTGGTGGATCGGCACTATTCCATAGCTCCAGAAAGAAACGGCTGACCGCGTTTCCCCGAACTAACACAGAAGCAGGCATTTCAGGGTCAAGTATGGTCACAAATAGAAGGGACGGCGAGTCAAAACCGGTTGGTTCGTTGAATCGATGCGTTTGGCCGTCTAAAAAATTTGAAAACTGTAGGAAAATACAGTTGGATTGTCCGTCGCGCCAGAAAGGCGAATAAGTGCTGTAGCTCCAACAACTTGAAAGTTTTTCAGTACATTAGCAACTGGAGATTCAACGTGCAGTGGGCTGAAACGAAAATTCTCAACCCTATTTAGGATGAAAAGCGCTTTATTTGTAGAATGATAATAACACGATCCCCAAATCAGTTTTTCGAGCCCTTCAATCTGAATAAGGTTGACGATTTTTCCTTCGTTTTTGTTATCAGTCTCAGCATTACCAAAAAATGTATCACCAATTTTAAATAAATTGGTCCAAGAATCTTTATGCAGCCATAAATCCACATCGTCAAATTTAGTATAACTGTTTAAGGTAAAGTTTGTAGCTTGTGGTAAAGATTTTGTTAATTTGAATCGGCAAAAAATATGAGTTTTATTGATTTCAATTATTTCAAATAGTCTATTGTCATAATAGCAATTCGGTAAAGTGTCCGTTTCCGGTGGAGGAGGTGTTGGGGCTAGTTTTCCTTCAGAAAGTTTGCCCATACGAATAATCACTGACGATTCGTTAGCGGCAAAAACTGAGCAACAGTTTCGTTAAGCGGGGGCGGCGCACAGATTGCTGGTTGTTGGCAGATTTCTGTTTTGCTGTTTAACTGGTTTTTCAAAAAAGTTTGGTTAGTGTCAATAGAAAAGGGTGGAAAAGATACTATTCCACCCGTAGGGTAGTTTTCAAAGTAAATTTCATCTGCTACTGGAGTAGCCGAAGCAGACATTAACTGAATAGCCGGTATAGGAACAGTATGTGGTAAAGTAGACGCGTATATGTCAATAAAGGGCGAAGAATTTGAATCGGCAAATGTAGGTGCCGGTGGCGTAACGTAAAACTGTGGCGGTTGTGTACTGTCTGTTGGAAAAGACACCAGAAACTGTTGGCTCGGAAGAATGGTTACTGTAGCTCCACCGTTTCCTACAGGAAAAATTATGTTACTTTGTGGCATTACCGTTGTTACATTTAACTCAATCATTATTAGTATTGTGATTAATATGTATAGTAATTGACAAATTGAGCGACAGAAAGACGAATACTAGAACTTGAAAGCAAAAAAAAAATCAAAGCGGAAAAGATTAACAGATTAAATAGATTGGTTTCGTGCTACACTTCTAGTGAAATAACGTGGTGTGTTTTTGGGCGCTGTATAAACATCTGGTATTTTACTTTCTTCTTGGAGGGCAGTTACTTTTGTTTGAAGCGGATGACTTTGACACACACGTTCTTCAGATGAACAATTCTCCTCGTGCATCAAATAAGAGAAATCTTTGTCCGAATTGTTATTATTATGAAAGATTTTAGAAGATTCAAAAGAATCATCTGTTTGAGGGTGAGGAAAATCCAAAACCACATCAAGATAACAGGGTTTTAAACGATTAAAGTGCACAATTTTTGGTTTAGCTTTTCTATTATTTAACGGGGATATTAAAGATTTTGGAGGAGTCACTTCCAAACATCTATAGGGACAGATGTAACTGTGCCGAAACTTTTTTTTGGTCATTTTTTGTAATTTTTGGACAGTGAAGATAGACTAAATCGCCGGGAAAGGGCGAAAAAGCAGTAAAATTTTGATCATAAAACGCTTTTTGTTCAATATGCGCATCTCTGAGATTTTCAGGAGCAAGTTCAAACGCAAGCTTGCTATGTAACAGCATATAATTTTTGTAATCAGTGCCCTTGTAATATTTAGAAATGGGCATATCTAAAATAGCATGTAAAGGTAATACAGCGTCTGTTAAATACATAAGAAAATAAGGAGTTTCTTTTATAGATTTGGAAACGCTGGTTCTTAGGGCTAGAAGACGAAAAGGGAGGGCCTCCTCTCAATCATGACCTGCTTTCGATACAAAATGGGAAAGCGCGTTGATTATCTGTTTATTTGAATTCTCTAATAACCCGTTTCCTTCTGGATGAAATGGGGAACTTTTTTGTTTATGAACACCCAAACTTAAGCATATATTTTTAAATTCCTCGGACTTGAAACAAGCCCCCCATCAGTTAAAAGTGTGTTGATAACACCATAGCAGCCAATAATTTTACGACAAAATACTCGCGATACAGTGTCAGATTTTAAATTAGGAATAGGAAAAGCTTCGATCCACCTAGTAAGTGATTCTGTAAAAACTAACAAATGTTTATTGCCTTGCATGGATTGAACTATAGGACCCACAGTATCAGCTGTAAATCTGCCAAATTTAGAAACTGTGGGTAAAGGGAAAAGCGGCGCCTTTATGTGGGGATTAGCGATTTTGCGCGTTGTGCAAGACTCACATCGCATTATGTAATCTCTTACATCTTAGGAAGCCCCTTTCACCAAATTTTTTCCAAATCTGGTATTCTGTTTTGAAAATTCCCAAATGACCTGCGAATACGGAATCGTGGCATTGTTCTAAAATTAAACTTTTAAAACTGTTGGGAACTACTAACTGAGGCGCCTCTTCACCCGAGTGGTTAATATTAATCCTATAAAGTTTATTATTAATGAGCTGAAAAAAACGAGCTTGTTGCTGTAATCGTATAGCGAGATTTTGATCTTGAGGTAAATCGCCTGACTCCAGATGAGTAATTAAAGGACCCCATTCATTATCATCCCGTTGAGCGTCACTAAACCCTTCTAGATATTCGATTTCTTGTTTTTCTAAACCTAAAACATATAGTGGGAATGTATGATCCGGGTCAAAATTTAGCTGCGTTAAACCATCTGTTTTTAAACGTGAAAGTGCATCTGCGTTAGCGTGCGCACTTCCTTTGCGGTAAAAAATACTTATGTCCAGATCCTGTAAAATTAAAGCCCATCTTTGTAATTTTAGTTTTAAATGAGGTGTTTTAAGTAGCTATTCTAAACTTTTGTGATCAGTTACAAGAATAACTTTTGCTCAATAGAGGTACATAGAAAATGCTTTTACCGCAAAAACTAACGTTGCAGCTTCCGACTCCGTAATATGCCAACGACGTTTACGCGGTGTCATTGTTCTACTCCCGCAAGCGATAATATGCTCTTTATTGTCGTTTCCAATTTGAGACAAAACTGCGCCGAATTGATAACCTGAACTATCTGCGTAAAGCAAAAACTCTTTGTTTATATTAGGAAAAGCTAAAATAGGTGCAGAAATCAAACAATTTTTAAGAGTTTCAAACGCTTTTTGCTGCTCATCCCCCCACAAAAAAAACATCCTTATGGAGTAAAGATGTTATGGAATTTGCTATTTTTGCAAAATCCTTTATGTGAGAGCGGTAATATGACGTCATTCCCAAAAATCTTTTAAATTTTTAGGGCTGTGCATTTTTTGAATTGCAGTTACTTTATCAGGTGAAACTTTTATCCCCTGCGCTGACACGACATAACCTAAATAAGCTACTTCTTCACGAACAAAAAAACACTTTTTGGATTTTAATTTTAGATTATAAGGGGAAAGACGATCCAAAACTTGTGTTGTCTTTTAAATGCGCGGGCCAATCTGGCGAATATATTAAAAGATCCTCCAAATAACTACAGCAGTTTTGCCATTGTAAACCGCTTAATACTACATTCATCAATCGGCTAAAAGTGACGACGGCGTTTTTAAGACCAAATGGTATGACCGTCCACTCGTATAAACCCATATTCGGAACGGCGAACGCTGTCTTTTCTTGCGAATCGGGGTGAATTTGAATTTGCCAGTAAGCACTTACTAAATCTAATGAAGAGAAAAATTGCGCTCCTGTCAGGGAATCTAAAATATCGCGAATATTTTTGAGAGGGTAAACGTCTGATTTTGTTATAGAATTTAGAGCTCTGTAATCACAAGCGAATCTTAACCCACCATCTTTTTTCCGAATAATTACTACACCACTACACCATGGTGAATTGCTCGGTGTAATGATACCTTTTTCTAACATTACTTCAACTTGCTCGCGTACCTCTTCACGTAACCCTAATGGGATCTTGTAGGGACGAATTTTACAGGACGGGTTTCCCCCTGTTTCTATTTCGTGTAAAATAGCATTGGTGTGTCTAGTATCATAAGCTGACGATGCAAAAACGTGAGAATACATTTTTAAAATATCGAGTAACTGCTGTTTTTGATTAGGACATAAAACACTTTCGGAAAAATCTATATTGGAAACATAGCTTGTATCATAATTTGGTTTATTTTGTTTATTTTGAGTACTATCTGGTAAATCATAAAATGGCGGAGGAATAAAACCACAAACGTGTTCGTGCTGGGGTATAGTAATAGAACCAAGTTTGGATTTGGGAAATAAAATTATAAGTGAATTTGTTGGATTAAAAACTTTAACACGAATAACACTTTTGGATGGTTGAACTAACACTTGAGCAGCCCATAACCTGTGACCACGAAGCGAATCATTATCTGGCTGGAAGAAACACTGATACTCATTTAAGATAGGAGGGAAATTATTACACTTAGCGGGAAAAATACACTCACAGCCAGGAGGTATTTCTGTCTGGGCAAGAGGATTAACGTAATAAGATTTGTCCCAAATTTTAGCAATTTGATTAAGAGTAAAAGGAATGCGACCGCTTTGTGGCGTTTGTAAATAAAACAAATCACAATTAAGTGTACAAGAACCGAAATGTTTAATACTATCTGTAGCCACTATACAATCAAAACTTGCAAAAGGCCTGTCAGTTATGTGAACTGTTACGGTAGCAGAATGTTGACCTATGCTCATTACAAGTTCCGATGCTCCTAAAATATTAACAACTTGGGACGCGACTGCCAAGTCATCTAGCATTAAACTATTACGTAATTGAAAATTTGGTATATGTCTTGCAATAACTAAAGGTAAAATTGTAAGGGCACTTCCGGAATCCCAAAGACCCCAAACTTCATAATTGTTTAAAGTAAAAGAAATAACTGGCAGGTCACCTGGTTTATCCATAAACAAAACGTTACCTAAGGGATTGAGTGTTTGCTTATTAGGTGGAGGAGCAATAGGTCCAAAATACTCCCGAGATTCTTCAAAATTTTGATTATTATTAATTTGATGAGAAGGTACAGGCGGAGGATCTAGCGATACTGAGGTGTTTCTAGGTGGAATTCGGGGTCCCATCCGTTTTTCGTTATTAATTAACGGAGAATTTTCTTGCAAAATACGTTGAATTTGTTGATAAGTTTACATAGGTGTTAGGAATTGCTCTAGAATTTTTGGGAGCACTGATTGTAAGTCTAGACGGTGGCGGAGGAGGTGTACTGTTTTGGAATGAAGTAAGAAAATTATTTATAAAATTCAAAATTTTAAAGAGTTTTTGGAAAATTGAACATATAGTAAAGTTGTGCAATTGGCCTGTACGTGGAAAACAATGAAACAGAAGGAATAGTAATGTAACATAAAAATTTATTAAGAAAGTCCAAATGTTAAAAACAGAGACAGATAACCCAGAAAAGTAGCCTAAATAGCCTTTTTGTAAAACACGTTTATACAAGGTTAACGAAGCATTATCAGGACCAGTTTTTGAGAAATAATTCATTCCTAAGTATGACAAAACTTTAGTTTGAAAATGAACGGCTGAGTACATATCATTTAGGGTTTTAACGCCGCGTACAACGCTCCAATTATAAAAAAACATATTCGTGGAAAATTGGCATATGAAATGGCACTAAATGAGATATTTCTGACGTGAAAAATGTTAAATCATTAATTTTTGATTTAACAGAAAGTAAATTACCAGTTTTTTTTGGAATACAAAAATGTGGAATTATTAAAACGTATAGGAATTTCGCGCTTAAATCGCAAGCAATAGGCATTGAAGTATGATGAACAATATTAGTTCGAGGGTCTTGATAACCGTACATTAGTTTGCCGTGAATTGAAAATTTTAAAGGTATAAATTTTGTACAAGTATGATTCATTGGTAAATAGGCAACTGTTTCAGATGGAATATATTGACAAAGAAAAACTTCTAAAACATCAGCTCCAACTTGAGCAGTTAAATCGGATCGATTTAGCAAAGTTCGAGCAGCTTCAGTGGGATTAGCAAATGCTAAGGCACGTAGTACCTCAAAAGCACATTGCATTGAGCGACATTGAGAAGTAATTGCATATTGAAATGTTAAATGTAAACTTTGAGCAGTAACATCGGCTAAAGCTTGCAAGCTAGCGGCTAGCTGAGCTGTACTAGTGACACTTCTTTTATCTTGTACATATAAATTACGCTTAAGCCAGGGTTTAAGGGTTTTAAAAGAATGATAATGTTGGCGTTTTACAACGAAAAATGGTATGCCTTGATCGGAAATTGTTATGCGTTTTTGTAAACATTTATCTAGTATTTGTGGAGAATTTTTTGACCAAGAAATAGCAAAATTTTGATTGTTTGTGAGAAAATGATTACTCATTTTACGCCCTTTGAAATCTTTAAAATAAATATAAGGACATTTTGTACGTTTATCAATATTCCAGATTAACATTGAACCATCCCCCAAGGCACAAGACCCATCATCGTATTTGCAATGAGAAACGTCACCTACAGGATTTTTCATTTTAGGAGAACTAAAACGCTTAAATACTTTTGTTTTATAGTAAAAACAGTTTTTGGAGTCAAATTTATACCAAGTACAACAATGAATTCCACCTCCTGGATAGTATCAATTGTTTTTGTTTGTCGTTTGATATAGACCCTCTTTATTAACAAGATCTGCTTCTGAACAGCGTTTTTGATGAACCATACGGTTAGATAAACCATACGATAGAAAAATCGTCCCAATGTAAACACAAAAAAGTTTAGATCTGTCTGGCAGGAATCATTCCTCAAAAAACTTTCGATTGATTGAAAAAGAGTTAGTTTTATCAATAATTGAATTTTTATTTGAACAAAGAGAGGAAGACCGATTTTGAAGACGACTAAGTTGATCTTTAACTGTATAGAGCTCAGCTTTCAAAAGAGCTTCACTTTGCTGATTCAACAGGAAGAACTGCGTTGACCCTATCAAAGCGGACTCTTCTTTGATCTTCTCCTTGCTGGGGATAAGGAGAGAGAGAACGCCCGCGGGAGAAATGAGGCGGCGTCTGGAAACGCATGGTGGAAGGCGGGGGAGGGGGCCAGTATTGTACTTGACTGTTTCCTCTGCGCGAAGAATTTGCTGAAAACGATGAATAACATTGATGTCTAAAATGCCCACTTCGGCCACAAGCTGTAGAAACAGGGCGATTTCCTGAGTCTACAAAGGGACGCAACTGTCCGTTACGGATTGTTTGATAAGAACCTCTAAGACTGCGGAAGGAAGTGGGTGGAAAACGGCTGGCGTCTTGGCCCCGGAAAAATCCATTTCCTGCCTGATTGTTCTTGTGAGTCCATTCCGAAAGAAGTGATTCAATGGTGGCAAGATGAGAACTAAGCTGCTCAACCTCTGATAAGAAAGATGATTCTTGGGTTTCTGTTGGCGTGGGTTGGGATTGAGAATGCTCTACGTATGACACAATTGGTGATTTAGCTTTTACCTTTTGTAATTTAATTTCTAATTTACGGGCTGCCTTAACAGAGTCTTCTAAAGACGCAGTGTTCATGTACATTAGGGGCCTAAGCAAATGAGGAAGAACGTTATCAGTAAACTGATCATACAACATGCGCTCTTTAATTTCGTTTGCCGCCGCAGGATACACCTCATCAACTAACGCGCGTAAACGATCCGCAAATTCCTCCACAAATTTATCTGCCTTTTGGCCACAGGCTGCGAACTCTGACGCTTTTAAAACTTGAGTTTCAGGACTATCAAACAAATTAGAAAGCGCAGTACACATAGCATCAAAATTATCAAACTGCTGATTAGGTTGCGAAGCAAGCAAACGAGTATATGCTAATTCAGGATGTCCCGCAAAATAATGAGGAAAAATTGCTGCGCGTTTTGTTGCTTTAAAACTGCTCGCGTCTGCCCACCTGTTAAATTTTCGAAGAAAAACGGCAAAACTTTCTGAAGCCTTGCCGTGAAACGTAGGAACGTCTCTAATAGGAAAATCACGTGGGTCCTGAACAGCTAAATTATCAAGTTGCTGAGAAATATATTGTATTTGATCTTTAACATCAGTCATTGTTTTTGAGTTTTTAGAATTATCATTATGAAAAGGCAATTCTTGAAATAATGAAACACGAGATTAAATTAAATTAGTTTGAGCCCTAGTTTTATAGCTACTATTAAACATACAAAATGGTTGTAACGAACGAAAAATTAAATAACAAAAGCTTTACAAAATTACAATTGATCATGAAATGAATAAATCTTGCAACGAAAGACAAAAGGAATCATAAATTTTCTAATAATCTTTCACAATTTTTTTTTCTTTTATCATATTTTATTTATTGATTATAAATTTCAATGTATTCTTAATATAAATCAATGCATTAAGTTTCATGGAACAAAGTGTTTTAATTTTTTATATATACAAGTTTTTATAACGCAGTAGTTTTCCTTCATCAACCTTTTATAATGCTTATATTTTAACTTCTTTCTTTCTTCGTTTAATTATATTATCACTATAATTTCGTTTAAATATTATATTTTGTTTTAAATCATTCCAAGTTGGTAACTTTTATTCTTCTTCTTTTTCTTGTTTTGTTTTTTTGTTTTAACGACAATTAAAAATGTTTAAAGCGCTGTTTTTAAAAATATATATATATGGCCTTCTTTTGAATTGAAAGGTTAGAGCCCTACAGGAAACAAAACACAAAAAAAACTTAAAAACGTTAAAAACGTTAAAAACGTTATTAAAACTTAAAAATAAACATACCGTTAGATAGAAAAGCAACCACACTCTGCGGGGTCACCATATGTAAGTAGCCATCCAGTTGTCGTTGTACCGTGGCATGTGGTTGTCTTATTTATGCGGTAACAATAAACAAGGATTTTATGTATATTTATTCCCCGTAAAGAATCAATGATATGTTTTGGGTAAAGTAATTACGGCAGTCATTAATAAGGTTAGACTACAAACCGCACCCTTAAGCCAAACAGTTAAGAGTGTAAACAGTCAAATCTTTTTCTACAACCACCACTGCTCAATTAGGTTTTGTTTGGGCTTTATATATGTTCTAATACTCAGACGAGTGGGCGGGGGTGTGTAGCCTATGAGTCATATACAAAACACCTATATTAGAATGTAATTACGAAATTTATCAAAGACTAAGTTAGGTTATTACAGCACTGTCACAAATTAAATTCTTATAATTCCCTAAATAACAAAAACAAAAAAAGTTGTATGATCCAGCGTTTTCTTTTTTTATAAAACAAGGATTTTATAATCTTGGTCTTCTCTTATATAATTAATTTGGCTAATAACTAAGCAATACGTAATCAATATCATTAATTATTATTACTAGTATTACATTTCGCTTTTATATCTTCCTTTATCCATTTGCCTTTAAAACTTCTTTTACCTTTGTTTAAAAAAACTTCCAAACATTTTTGTATCTTATCTAAAACTTAACATTTAAAATATCAGAAATAATAAGCACACATATTATATATAAATATATATATATATATATATATATATATATATGTATATTATTATTTTTATTAAAAAATAATAATAATAAGAAGAAGAATTTAAATTACAAAATTTACCCACGTTGTTTAATTATAGTTAGTGTGGTGCAGTGGCGCTCCAGACAAAGGTTAGCTACGTTCTCTAAATATAGTTGGGGCGATGCCGTGCGCCAATGATTGCAATTATAATTTTTAAAGTAAAAATAATAATAATAAGAACATGATGAACATGAATTACAAAATTTACTCACGTTCTCTAAGTATAGTTGGCGCGGTGCCGTGGGTTAAATTGCAGTATGGCACCCCTGCACCACTGATGATTAGAATTGTATTTTTTGAAATATAAATAATAATAATAAGAAAAATAAGATAAACATGAATTACAAAATTTACGAGGTGCTCTAGTTATGGAGAATCACGACGGTTGACTGAATGTACACAAAGGTATTGAGAAAAATTGAAAATAATTTGTATTAAACCTAAAAAACGAAATATACACAACCGCCGCAGCTGTTTTTTTTACAAATTGTTTTATCTTTATGTTATTTTTGTGTATTATGATGGCGTTGTTTTTGTTAACCAACGTCATATACAAATTACTTTTAAATCCTTTTGAAACCTTTGTGTACATTGAAGTAGCCGTCGTGATTATTCATAGTTGTCGCGGTGCCGTGGAGATAAAGCGCAGTGGGTGCTCCTGTGCCACCGATGATTGCAATTTTTTTTTGGAATAAAAAAATTAGAAGAAGAAGATGATGAACATAAATTACAAATTTTATCCAGATTCTCTGATTATAGTTGGTGTGGTACCGCAGGGTTAAATCACCACGTGAACAATTAAGAATATTGATTTTAAGATAATGAGCGTTAGAATTATAATAATAAATAGAAGAAGATGAACATAAATTACTAAAAATTTTCCCAAAGTTCTCTGATTATAGTGTGCTGTGGTGCTGTGGTGCTGTGAGGCTAAACCGCCGCGTGGCGTTCCCGCGCCACTGACACATACTTTTTTTAATAAAACTTTAAATTAATTTTGTCATGAGTAATGTAAGAATTAAAAAAGTACTCTGTTGTTTTCGCCGTTTTCCGCGCGGTTGAAGTAGATGGCGCTGAGAACTGGTTCCGTTTCTGCCACCAATTAAAACCAGTCCGCTTTTGTTGTGCGTTTTCTATGAGGGACTGTTCGTTGTTTGCCCTGTACAATCCTTATTGTTGCCAAAAGGCTGTTATTGTGCAGTTGGGAGTTTTTATTTGTCTATTTTTTCAATTTATTATTTTGATCAATAAATCGATAACAAGGACCTAAATGAAAAAAAGTGGCTCCTAAGAAAGTTGCGTAATTCTTTCATCTTTCCAAAGAGCTCATGTTTATTTTTGATCAATAAATAACAAAGGAGGAATATCAATTTCAAGAATTGAGCGTTAGAATAATAATAATAATAATAATAATAAGAAGAAGAATAAAAAGAAGTAGGAGATAAACATGAATCTCAAAATTTACCCACCTACATTCTCTAATTATGGTTGGCGCGGCGTCATGGGACTAAATCACCCGTGGCGCTCCAGCGCCACTCATGATAATGGCATATTTTGATAAGGCTTCTTATTTAGCATTTTACTCTAGTCAAAATCCATTGTTCTAAAGGGAAGGAATCCCAGGCGCATAACAGGACACCCCGCGCATAAAGGGACGCCCGCATTTATGTCTAATAGCGCGCCTGCGCCTTTTCCAACAACCTATGCCACAAAGCAAAACATATATGACGTGATCAGGAATACTATATGACATTTTAAAGCTAAAAAAATTCTGAGGTGTTAAACATCTTTTGGTAAATATCTGTTTATTTTTGTTTATTAAGGTATAATGGTTTACAGAAAATGAAACACTGATATATACTAATAGTCAAAGAAAAAGAATCACAAAAAACACATATGATACATAAATATTGGTATTACAATTTGGAAACATAATTTATTGTGATGGTGTCTAGTTCATTTTTGCAAATTGGTAGAGTCAAGAATATATAACACAAGAGAATGTCCGACTGTACACTAAATTTTTGACCAAAATTTTGTGAGAAAAGTCGCACTTTTGAATTTGTGTGCGACTTTTCTCGCAAAAATCCGCCATTTTCTGCAAGTTTTCCCGCGCTGCGATTTTTTACACAGTGTTAGTTTTCTCGCAGTGGGGACTGCGACTTCTTTCGCACTCTATGATGCTTTAATCGCACTGCGATTATTTTCGCACTGCGAGTCTGGCTGCACAACAAAAAAAAATAAAAACAAAGCGGAGCGAAAATTTTGTGTTTAAATGAGTAAAAGTCGTTTTTTTACCTTAAAATGTTAAAACTTTTTAGTTTTAATAAAATAAAGTAACTTTCCAATGTTTTAAAATTAAATAAAACAAGTTTCAAAGTGTTTTACTCCATTGAAAATGACTACCAGCGTCTGTATTTTTTTTGTTGCGCGGCCAGACTCGCAGTGCAAAAATAATCGCAGTACGAATAAAGCAGCATAGAGTGCGAAAGAAGTCGCAGTCCCCACTGCGAGAAAACTAACACTGTGTTAAAAATCGCAGCGCGGAAAAACCAGCAGAAAATGGCGGATTTTTGCAAGAAAAGTCGCACACGAATTCAAAAGTGCGACTTTTCTCGCAAAATTTTGGTCAAAAATTTAGTGTACAGTCGGACATTCTCTTGTGTTATATATTCTTGGTAGAGTCTTACTAAGAATGACTGACTTAACTAATTTGTTCCATAATTCAATTACTCCAGTACAAAAATTATTTAAGTATATCGAAATGAATTTTGGGAATTTTTAGTTTTAAACTATTTGTCCTAGTGTGGTTTTTGTTTATACTAAAAAAATCAGTAATTGGTACATTGACAAAATTGTTTAGAATTTTATATATCATAATTAAGTCGTTTCTTATCCTACGGGACCTAAGGCTTTCCAAGCCAAGCTGACTTAAACTTTCCTTGTATTCAATATTATTCATATTGCAGCGTGAAAATAATTTGCAAGTAAAACACATTTGAACTCGTTCAGTTGCGGTTATATCTTATTGAAGCCATGAAGACCAAACAGTGGTTTCGTATTCAGCAATTGGACGCACAAAGGTTGTAAACGCCTTCACAAGTATGACAGGATTTTTTTTTCTAAAGGCATTAAAAAGAACAGCTCAGCGGCCTAATGCTTTTTTTGCTATTTTGTACAGTTTACACTGGGCTTTAAATTTTGACTAATACAAATACCAAAATCTTTTCAAAATAATAGTAGGGTAGTGCATTTAATTGTGACACTTTTTTGTTTTTCTGATGTAACGTTTTACTGTATGGCCTGATTTTCATGTTTGATAGCTCATTTTGAAGCTTTCACGATACTGCGTTGCGTCACAAAAGTTTCACTGTACGAAAGTATTTTTTTACTTAATTAAATCAGTTTTTAAAAAAATGGAAAATTGCCAAAATTAAATATGTGCATTTAATTTCGGCACTTTACAAACAATCGATTGTTTCTTAGTCAAAAAAATATCATTTTCAAAAAATTAAAAGCCAATCATAATCTCCAGACAGTTTTCTTTAATTTAAGCTTCTACTTGTTGTTCAACGTGTAACTGGCAAAAACTTACAGCTAAAATGCCACATGGTATCAAAATGAGCAAAATTTGGGAAAAATGTGCATTTAATTTCGGCATTTTTTAAAAGGGCCCTCTTAATCGAGTTTAAGTGCAGTGCTATGACCCCTACACATTTCAACGTTGTCTTTTAACTATTTACAACTACAATTTAACATCCGACCACTTAATTCAATCTGTTTTTACCTACAGCATATGAGTGCCGAAATTACACTATTTTATTTTATAACAATTGCTCATGACAGACGCAACGTAGAACCACGGGGACTAAAAATTCAGAAAATAGACTAAATTTTACTAGAACAGTTTAATTTTTAAACCAATTTATTGCGTAATCATAAAATGCCCATGTTCTAAAAACGAGTAACAAATTTATTTTTTATAAATCACATAATTTCACATAAAAATATCATAACATAACATATAAGAAGCTCACGACAGTCATCTACATATAATTAGCTTTCATTTGAGCTATCAAACGTCGTATTCCGTCCAGGATTACCAAAGATATAGTCCAAAATCGAAAATGCCCAATTGGGAAAAGTGCCGAAATTAAATGCACTACCCTATGGATTATTGTCATTTTTACCTACCTTTAAAACGCTGCATCTGACCACATGCATGCATGCATGCATGCATGCGACCGACAATTGCCACGTTTTTGACAATTCACAAAATTTACGCAAGCAAGACTTAAATTTGTCCCGATTTTCACCTCTTTTAAATGAGCAATAAATTTTTGTGTCATCAGCAAACATCTTCACAGTGCTATCATTGCCTATATAAGCGGGGAGGTCGTTAATATAAAGCAAAAATAGTAAGGGCGAAATTGCCCACCCTGGGGAACACCGTTGGTAACTTTTGCATAATTTGAAAAAATGTCGCCTCTACAGACTCTTTGATGGCGATTTGACAGCTTGCTATCCAGTTAAGAAGCTCATAACAAAAGCCATATGTTTTAAGTTTTAATATTAGTTTTTTATGTCAAACGGTGTCGAACGCCTTTGCATAGTCTATATAGACAACGTACACATTCGTTTTAAAATCTAATGATTTAGTCCAATCGTTGAGACAGGTCAAAAGTTGAAGACCAGTGGACCATCGAGATAAGAATCTGTATTGATTTTTTGATATTAGTCCATTAGCTCAGAGATACTTCAGCATACTGTCGTTAATAATTGACTCAACAACTTTACAAGGGACACTTGTTAGGCTAATACCCCGATAATTATTAAAAGAACTAGCTATTCCTTTTTCATAGATTGGATTCAATTGCCTTTTTCCAGATTTCAGGTAAGTTTCCCGTTAGCATTGTTCTTTCAAAGAGGTTAGCTAACAGGATCGCAACTTTTTGAGCTAAGTTTTTCCAATATATAGCGCGAATTTTTTCAGGAGTTTAGACATTTTTTTGGTAATTAATGCAGTTTTTTAATGACAGTATTTAAAGGAAAAGAAACAGTGTTTAACCCAATATCATCAGGAACAATTTTTTCAAAGTAAGGCAATATACCATAATCTTTGACGAAAACGCTAGAAAATTGTTTTAAAAGCATATCACATTTTTCTAAGTCTGTTGAAGCAAAATTACCATCTTGTTTTTTTAAAAGCGGTATACTTTTAAAACTTTTTAGGTTTTTGTTCGCATAATTATAAAAATCTTTGGTATTGTTTGAGTTGACAATTTTGGATTTGATTTCATCATGAAAATCAACGACATGCTTTTCATATAATGATGAGCAGCCTTTGTAATGTTTTCCGATTTAACATTTTTTACTTAATTTATATAAACGTTTTTTTCTGCCTAAAAGAGGTTTGAGCGCTGAAGGATCATTTTTTTGCAAATTGATACTTTACTTAAAGGTACAAATTTTTCAATACAGTTGTATTGTATTTTGTAAATTTGTTTATAGGTATTATTGCAGTCAGATTCAGTTTCGAAAATGCTATTCCAATCTATATTGTTTACAGTACGTTTTATGCTTTCATAGTCCGCTTTTTTAAAGTTTCTATAATAAATTGGGTTCCATTTTTTACTACCAGTGCTAAATTTTATAACAAAACTAATAGAATTATGATCAGCCCCGAAATAAAAAGGTTCCGTGACTTTTGTATCTAAAATGACGTTGCTATGATTGCGTAACACTAGATCAAGTATGTTGAGTGGCTGCTACTTACCTGCTATATGAGTGGCTTGGTTAACAAACTGTAAAAGACCATTTTCATTGCATGCATTTAAAAAAAAATTCGTGGTTAGTATCACCACCAGGTTTCACTCGTGAAATAATCCAGTCTATGTACGGTCAATTTAAGTCACCAGTAATCACCAAAGGGTACAGTGCTGTGCAACAAAATGATATGAGTTCGCATAGTAAACAAGTTTTTTTTGCTCATTTTCAGAAATAAGCTGAGGATAGTTTGTTTTGTAAATACAACATAGTCAAAGCTTTTTTTTTTTGAACTACAAACATCAATTTTTAAAGTTTCTAAACACTAAAAATTAGATGGTAATGTTATTTCTAAAATTTTGAAATCCTTTTTTGCAAAAATCAATACCCCACCCCCTAATTTTTGCTGGCGGTCACGACGATAAACTGCATAATTAGTTTCTCTTACTAACATGGAGTCAAGTATTGACTTGTCCACCCAAGATCCAAAGACAAAAAGAAAAAAATATTTATTTAAATGCAGAAATGAATTTAAAAAAAGGGAGTCTGTTCTTTATACTTCTTGCATTGAAATGAATGCATTCTAGACTCGTCTGTGCATGTCACTTGTTTTTGACTTGTGAATTTATCCGGTTTGAGCGCCGTACGGGATTCAAATCATTCGCGATTTTATTATTCTTGGCTTTTTCCTCCAATCTAAATCTTCGACAGTTTTTTGGCGGTTTGAACTTGAAATGTCTGGTTTCAATCTTCTTCTAATGCTCCAAGCAATCTTGGTGAGACGTTCTGATTTAATGCTCTCATTCTAAAGATGTCAGACGAATGGGGAACGTCTTCATAATCCTTAAACAGATAATTCAAAACCTCGATTAGTTGATTGTTATCATCCTTAATTCCGCTTTCGGGAATTCCCAAGACCACAATGCAGTTTTGAGCTCTTTCCTTTTCTCGTTTGTCTCTAATTATTTCTCGCATGTAGTCGGTGTTTTTGATATTATGGCGATTATGTTTTTTATTTGTAACCACCTGGAAACCATCATCTGTAGAAGCTTCATCTATTAAGCTGTCTGTTGTGTTTTTCATTGGAGTTGGAGGTATTGGATTTTTTAGTTTGCCGAATAATTCAGAAACACACAATTTAGTTTCAGAAATTACAGACTTTAAATCCTTCATTTGACGTTGATTTTTCAAGGCAAACTCATTAAAGTTTGTAATGACACTAAATATTTTTTTGTACATAGGTCACACTTAAATGGCATTTTCATTCTTCTGAAAGCAAGTTCTGGTACCCCAGGAGCAACACATCTGATATACGGCTGGTAGTTTGCACCAATGAGAAGTAGATGGTTCTGATGTTTCATCCCAAATGTTTTTGCAAAGAGATCAATTAAGAGAGACGTCATTTGAAGGGCAACTAAAAATAATCCGATGGAAATTGCCGCAGTAAAACAGTGATGAGTGTAGTCGATGTGAACCCTTGTCGCTTTGTTCCAGAATTTTGATAAAGTTTTCATAGTTTTAAATTAGTTGATTTTAACTGGTGCGGGTTGGGTTTGGCATCAATTTAACAGAAAAAAAAGTTTAAAAAAATCGAAACGTTATACTTACGTTTGAACAGGATCTTACTTCGAAAAACTTGTGATAAATTCATAAAAATAATGAGTCATAGGAATAAACAAAAGCAGCAAATAAACAAAGCGACCGACGGAGATCAGTAATATATTTTTTATTGTTATGTTCAAGCTCACAATTAAGCTAATTAGCTTGGGCTAATTGTGAACGTGAGCCTGAGCCTAAGATGTATTGTGAGCTTGAGCTTGAGCTTAATACTCACAATTAAATATGTGTGAATACCAATTTGTATTAAGCATTTGTGAGCAGCTCAACGCATCCCTTGAAAGAAATTGTGTGCATGTGTGTTAAACAATAGTTCTAATTTGAGCAATAGATTTTCCATGGGGAAATCGAAATTTTATAATTGCAATAAATAAAAATGATAAAATGTTTATTGAGTACATGTACAATAGCTTTCGGATTATCTTAATCTATTGCTAGTTGTAAACTACTGAAATTGCAAAAAAATATAGAAATGAGAAAATCACAATGCATTAATCATACAAATTTTAAATTAGTAATAAAAAAACATAAAATTGGGCTAAAATCCTAAATATATAGATAAAATGATAATTACAAAAGTGATAAAATGACTAAACATCATTAAAAAAGTTAAAATTATATATAAAGATGTGAATGACGAAATAATAAAATAGAAGTAAAAGATATAAAACTACAAAATAAATAATAAACTCAAACGACTAAAATAGATAAAATACTTAAAAACAGAGAATATCTAAACTGGGTATATTCTTATTTAACACAGGTTTTAATTTTCTTATACAAAAACTTTCTTTAAGTTTAGGAGAAAAATCGTTGAAATCGGAAGATATGACAATATAACACGGCTTAATAATTAAATCCTTACACGACTTAGGTTTTAGCCTTAGCCCACGGCTTAGGTAAAATAGAGTGGATTGTTTTAAATGAAATTCCAATACGCTCCAAGACCGAGTGCCTAAATGCCTAGATGCCTAAATTTTCTAATACACAGGTCGATAAAATTAGCAGAATATGCATTTTTAGATAAAAAAGACTTAAGTTTACATAAATCTAAATGAAACTTAGTAAACTTACTACACAAATAAAATGATTTATAAATAAGTTAATAAACAAGGCTAAATTTATAAGAACATGGCACAAAACTGTTAAAATTGGAGTGGGCTGGGTGGGCTAAAAAAAAGTGGGTTTTCTATAAATTAAGGTACAAAAACCTGCTTTTTCCTTAGTAATACTTAAATTTAAAAATGATAAAACACCTTGTTTTTCTTCCTTACAAGTAAACTAAAAAAAGCTATTTAAAAAGTCCTTAAAACGTAAAACATGGGATTTTTCACGAAAAACAAAAAAAACAGTCATCAATATATTGACGGTAAAAAACAATTTTAAACTCAATGGGGCATTTCTTCAACCATTGGCGCTCATGAAAACTTAAAAATGCGTTTGCCAAAGTAGAGCGTAAAAAAGAACCCATCGAAAATCCATCGGTTTGATGTTAAAGCCTAGAATAAAAAAAAGACATTATTTTCCGCAGCTAGCTTGATAAAATTGGTTAAGTCCTGCTGCGAGGCAAAACTGCCGGTCAATGTGAGGAGTGAGGCAAAAACTTGTTCGGCGCATATATTAACAGCTTTTCTAACTGGAACGTTCGTTAAAAGAGACTTAATGTCAAAACTGGCTAAAAAACGGTGTTCAGCTGAAACTCTAGGAAACTTTAAAGACGTTATTTGCTTTTTTATTTATTTTTTTGTTTTTTTTGTTTATTTGCGAACGAAAATGATACGATGATGGTTAAAGTGTTAACAGTGGAGCAAAATAAAACAGGAACAAGATATTTGGCTAAATTAAAAGTTGTTGTTCCTATAGATGATAAAATCGGTTTGAGCGATACATTTTCCTTATGAATTTCGGCTAAAACATACATGCGGTAAACCGTTATATGGTATACATGGGTTGAGAACATGTTGGAAGCAAGTTCTTGAGAGATAAAACCATGATTGTAAAAATTGCGTAAACTTAGTTTTACAATCATGATTTGAGACCAAATTAAACCGTCCATCCAATGAGCTTTTTTTAATTTTGACTTGTTTAAACTTTGATGAGTCGCATAAATTTGTTGACATTTTTTGTAAATAAGATTTACGATCCAGAAGAACAAAATTATGAAAAACGTTATGGGGACTCTATATTACGACTGCAAATAAATGCTAAACGATTGGACTCTAGATTGCAAAAAGCCCATTTAGATTTACAATTTCTTGAGAACTGTCAACATCATGATTTGGTTCTGCATTTCTAAAATTTTGTTTGGATAATTCTCGTCTTCAGCATGCTGGAAGCTATCGTAATTGTCAGAAACAGTTTTTTTTGAAACATAAATTCGGGTCCATGCAAACAAATCCCCCCAAACTAGGTTTCAGCAAAAAATAGACCTAGTTAAAAGTAACTAGGTACCTAGTCCAAAGTATTGTTCACCTAGTTGACTTTGTTTACCTAGTTGACCGAGTTTACCTGTTGCCCTAGTTGACATTCTTAACTTTGTTTACCTAGTTGACTAAGTTTATCTTATTATTATTATTAAACCTTTATTAAATCTAAAATACGCGATATTTCAATTATGATCAATCAGTTGGTGGTAATATAAATAAAATAAACATTAAACATTAAACATGGAAAAAAAACGCACTGGAAATACAAAACAAATCCAAAAAAAAACAGTGGAGTCTTTCTACGACGCGATTTATTATAACCATGCAATCTTTATTAATCAAATCTATATTTATTAAAACGGATATATCAAACCTTAAAAAATACATATAAGATTTGTCAAAAAACAAACTACTAAATCAATAATTAAACGTATTATAAGAAATAAAAAGGGAGAAAACACACAGAGCCCATGGGCTACTCACATGTGTCTGTCAAACATAGTAAATTTATCAAACGATATTTTGTTGATTTCATTCTTAAAAATATTTAAACTTGCAGCTTTAACTGCTACTTCTGGAAGAAAATTCTAGTATTTGGCGGTTCTAGAAGCAAAACTGTACAAACTAATATTATTTTTCGCTTCTGGTAACATTAACTTAAGACTGTGATCATCTTTACTTTTAAAATTTGCCCAGTGAAAAAAGTCATCAAAATTTAAGTCATTTAGTTTTTTTTAATTTAAGTCAAATTTAATGCGCTTAATTATCAAATGGTTCTAAATTAAGCCTATTTAATCGGCTTATGTAACTATTTGAAAGTGAAAGACCACACCTTGCAAATACTCGTCGCGTGAAATACCGCTGTACTTGCTCAACTTTATCAATATCTTTACAGAGATAAGGTGACCAAACTTGGGAGCAATAATCCAGTATAAGGCGGGCAAAGGACTTGTAAGCGGTAATTAAAACAGATATGTTTTTTGTCTGAAAGCAGCAAAAAAGGATGTTAATTATTGATAACGCTTTTTTTGCAATAATACTGCAGTGTTCTGTTGATTTAAGGTCAGAAGAAATTTGAAAACCAAGGTCCCTAGTTTCTTCAGTCCGATTTAATACGTGATCACTAATGAAAATGGATAGTTCGGGATTATTGTGACCAACATATAATATACTACATTTTTCTTTAGCTATTTTTAATTGCCATGTTTGTGCCCAAGATATTAACTTGTTAATCGCACCTTGAAGACATTGGTTATTTTTTAACCTTGATCTGGAATAATAAAGTTTCACATCATCAGCAAACAATTTGCATGTGACATCAAACTCTTTTAATTCTTCAGACAAGTCATTAATAAATAAAACAAAAAGTAAGGGCCCTAAAACTGTTCCCCAAGGAACACCCGTGGTTACCCTGCATTTTGTGGAACTTGATTTACCTAGTACTACTCTTTGGGTTCTATGACTTAAAAAAGCCTTCATCCAACCGAGAAAATCACCCTCAATTCCGTAAGCCTGTAGTTTAGAAAGAAGTTTTGTATGGCATACAGAATCGAAAGCCTTACTAAAGTCTATGAATACTGTATCAATTAAATATCCTTTTTCTATACCTTGTTGACCTAGTTAACCTTGTTTATCTGGTTGGACTTTTTGATTGAGTTGACCTTGTTAACCATGTTAACCTAGTTGACCGAGTTGACTTTGTTGACCTTGTTGGCTGAGTTGACTTTGATTACCTTGTTAGCCTTGTTGGAAACATAGTTGACCTTGTGAACCTAGTTGACAATACATACACACCCACATACACACACAAACACACACACACACGCACACACACACACACACACACACACACACACACACACACACACACACACACACACACACACACACACACACACACACACACACACACACACACACATGCGCGCTTGCGCCACGCATGTAAACAAACACACACACACAAAACATAAGAACTTAAAACTCAATAAGGATGGAAATTCAAGGCTAGAGATTTATTTTATAGTTAAATTCAAATACAACACCAAACAAATAATTGAGCTTAAAATTAAAATTTAAAAAAAAACTACAGTGTAAAATCATAGTTTAATTAGGCTTAGAGTTAGACTTGGCCTTAGGCTTAGGTTTAGCCTTAGGCTTAGGCTTTGGCTAAGACTTAGGCTTCCTTAGGCTTAGGCTTAGGCTAAGGTTCAAGCTTAGGCTCAGGCCTTAGGCCTTGGCCTCAGGTTAGGCTTAGCTTTAGGCTTAGGCTAAGGCTTACACAGAATTAAGAAAACCCTCTAAACCCACCTAAAAATCAGCATAGGTAAACTATACCAAAAACAATACCACTAGCTCAACAGAAGTAACTAACAAGATCAACAAGGTTAACAGGGTTAACAGGGTTAGCAATGTAAACAAGTAAAACTACGCTTAAAAAAACAAGGTCAACTTGGTTAACTAGGTTAACAAATCCAACAAAACAAACAAGGTAAACAAGGTCAACTAGGTCAACAAGGTTAACAAAACAAACAAGGCAAAAAAACGAACAAGGTAAACAAAGTCAACTAGGTCAACTAGGCTAAAAAATCCAACTAGGCTACAAAAACAAACAAGGTAAATAAGGTCAAGTTAGTAAACCAGGTTAACAAATCCAACAATACAAACAAGGTCAACAAGGTGAACTAGGCTAACGAATCCAACTAGGTTTGTAAAAATAAACAAGGTCAAATAGGTCAACTAGGCCAACAAATCCAACTTGGATAAAAAAATGAACAAGGTAAACAAGGTCAACTCGGTTAAAAAATCCAACAAAACAAACAAGGTAAACAAGGTCAACTAGGTCAACAAGGCCAAAAAATTCAACTAGGTTAGGAAAACAAACAAGGTCAACTCGGTCAAGTAGGTTAACAAATCCAAGAAAACAAACAAGGTAAACAAGGTCAACTAGGTCAACAAGGTCAAATAGGCTAACAAATTCAACAAAATGAACAAGATAAACAAGGTCAACTAGGCCAACAAGGTCAACTATGCTAACAAATCCAACTAGGCTAAAAAAACAAACAAGATAAACAAGGTCAACTAGTTTAACAAAACCAACAAGGTAACTAAGGTCAACTATTTAACAAATCCAACAAAATGAACAAGGTCAACAAAGTTAACAAAACCAACTAGCATAACAAAACCCACAAAACGGAGGAATAAAACAAGTTCAAGTAGGTTAACAAATCTAAGAAAGCCAACAAAACCAAAAAGTAACAAAAACTAAGAAATTAAAGTTGTAACAAATATAACAAAACCAAAAAAAAACATGAAACCACAAATAAAACCGGGTTTTCTTAGGATGGGGGGTTTTGTTCACATGGCCCATGTGAACAAACCCCCCCCAAACTAGGTTTTAGAAAAAAGTGGACACAGTTAAAAGTAACCAGGTACCTGAGTCCAAAGTTTTAATTACCTATTTAACCTAATTAACCTAGTTGACCTTGTTTACCTAGTTGACCTAGTTGACCTAGTTGACCTTGTTAACCTTGTTTACCTAGTTGGACTTGTTCACGAGTTGACCTTACTAACCTTGTTAACCTCGTTAACTAAGTTGACTTTGTTGACCTAGTTGACAGAGTTGAGATTGTTAGCCTTGTTTAAAACATAGTTGACCAAGTTGAATTTATTGACCAAGTCGACCGAGTTCAAGTTGACCTTGTTAGCCTTGTTGGGAACCTAGTTGACCTTGTTCACCTAGTTATATAACAAAATAATAAACACACACACACACACACACACACACACACACACACACAGACACAGACACAGACACAGACACAGACACACACACACACACACACACACACACACACACACACACACACACACACACACACACACACACACCCACGCACAAGCGCGAGGGAAAACAATAAGGCGAAATTTAAGTAAAAAGAGTTTTAAATAGTGAAAATTGCGTTAAAATACGCTAAACACTGAGAAAATTTTGCGAAAATGATTAAAAATGGCACCCCATTTTTGGTGTTTTTTTTTCGAGCGGGGAGGGAAGAAAGAGTCACTAATAAAACGGGGGGAGGAATTTAAAAACCGAGGACAGGTTTGTGTAGGTCGTGTTTTTAAATTTTTACGTCTACGTGGGCATTACGTACACCTCATTCAATGGTGGGGAGCCTTCTGAATGGGGCTATGGTATAGGTAAGTAAACAAAAAAAAAACACTTTTTGGCATCACCTGAAAAAAAATTTATTAAAGCCTTTAGCTTATTCAAAATAGGTCTATAGGTTTTTTGGGGCGTTTATTCAGCTTCTGATAACCATTTTTTTCATAAATATATCCTATTAAATGAGAAAATTAGAAAATCCTCGAAGACACTTCGAAAATCGTCTCTAAAACACTTAATTTATAAGTTATTTGAATAAAAACAACATTTTCAAGCTCTCCAAACGTTTTTCTACTTAACCACTTTAAGTTTCATGGTTTTTTGATTAACACATAGAAAAAAAGTTTGAAAAAAAATCGTGTTTTTTTTTTCTTGAAATTTAAAAAAAAATTAGTGATAATTTAAATTTTAGACTTTTTCCTGTATTTTTGGAGTAGAAATTTCAGTTTTAATAGATTATACACAAATTTTTACCCCAGAAAAGTTATTTGTTGCAATAATTTTTACATTGAGAGAAAAAAGTTCGAAAAATATCATTTTCACTTTTTTGTCTATAATTGTAATTTTTTGTTAATTTTAGAGCTACAAAAACTATTTTTATTAAATCTACGCATTTTGTTACCGCAGAAAAGCAGTTTGAAAAAAATATTTTTCACAGTTTAGTGATTTTATTAAAATTTTAATCTTTTGACATTTAATAATGAGCAGAAAAACATGAATTTTGAAATTTTGATACAAAAATATAACATTTTCTTTGTTGAAGCTCTGTTTTTTAAAACTGGGAATTATTTTTAACAAAGCCGCAAACACTTTTAAGTAAATAAAAACAGTGATGAAATATTTTTTTTAATTTTTTTTTAAATTTTTTTTTTGTTTTTTTTTACTTTTTTGTCTCAATAATAAATTTTACATTTTTTTTTTTTTATATTACAAGTAATTTATTTTAAATGCCGTTTTTTATATGTTTTTGAAGTTAAAATACACTTTTAGAATGTGTTAATAAATTTTGTGATTTTCATGATGTTTTTTTTTTTGGAAAAAGCACTTAAATTTGTTCACAGCGTTTTTCCAAAAAAGAAACACCATATTATAAAAAAATTGGTGCGACTAGGTTAAAAACCAAGGTTACCACGTGAAAGAGTGGGTCTTAATCGTTTAGGATGTTAATTTTCATGCATGTAGTTTATGCATGTAGTTTTCATGTATGTAGTTAGACCTAAAGGGTCAAAAATACTGATATTCCAAACACAGCATAGGTGAACTCGTTTTCGAGAGAAAAAAATTAAATGTCATATTTTTTTAAATTTTGGGGTTAAAATAGGTAAAAACAACTTTTCCATGCTAATTTTTTGGCGGTTCTTGCTTAGTCGGTGGTGCTTAGGAGATATGGGGGGGTTTTTTTGGAAAAATCGGGGTTTTTTTTCCTCCTCTATATAGCAGCATGTGCCTGCCCCCCCCCCCGGGGGGTCGGGGGGGGCCTTTTTTGAACGGGGGGGCATGGTGAGCCGGTCGGGGAGCTGGGGGTTGGTTCCGGGGTAATCGATTTTGATTCTAGGAGGGGGGTCCCGGGGGGTCCGGGCCCCCCTAGCTTTTGGGGGGGGGTCGACCCGAGGTGCGAATTTAGAATCTAAGGGGGGTCGGGTCGGTGGGGTGCATCCAGCACTTTTTAACCATAATCATTAATAATTGTTCTTTTTTCCTTCATTTTTTTATTTTTTATAGCAGCTATGGTTTAAATTTTGTTATTTGCGAAATATTACTGTAAACTTTTATTTTAATTTTACGAAATGCTTGAATAGAATTGGTCGAAAATTCACATATTGAGTAAAAATTCAAGAAAAACTCCAAGTGCTCAATTTCCAATTTATATTTTAAAAATTGGTTTTGAAGCAAATATACTGTAATATTTTCTGAATAATAAAAAATAAATAAATCCATATTTAGCAATATTAAATCTTAATAGAAAAAAGTCTATTTTGCGGGTAAACTTTTTGTGAAAAAAAGTGTTTCTTGTTGTTTGCTAATTGTAAATTTTAATAGTTTAAAAAATTTTTAGATAAAATTATAAACATTTTTGATTATATAAAATTGAACAAAAACAACTGACTTAATTTAAACATAAAATTGTGATTTTTAAATCAGAAGGATTTACTAAGAAATAAAATCAAACGTCAAGGTCAAGAGCATTCTTCAATTACATGCCGAACACCAGGCTATATTTTATTTGTAGAACGCAAGTCAGTTAGCATAAACAGAAAGGATATTGTTTTGAAATACTTAACCGAAATTAAAAGCTGAAATAAAAAAGATTTAAAACACATGTAAAAGGCATATTTGGCGAACAAAAACGTGAATATAACTCTGTGTAGATTTATTTATATAGATACATAGGTTCTTTGAAAGGCAATAACACAAATTTCTTCTTTGATTTTATGGTCATTATTTTTTTATTATAAAAATTAAAGTGTTGAAACTTGTATGTTTGCTGCCTACTGAATTGTTAAAAATTAGTTTAAAAAACGGTGCATTTTATAATTGCGAACGGTGCATTTTATAATTACGAAACTATAGACTTTCGATTTCGCATTGTCAGTCAGGCTCTCATCTGCTGTGAACTTGCTCGTAAAACATCTGCATGTTAAATATTTTATATTTATTGTAGCAAGTTCCTGATTGTGTTTCAAAAATACGATGCCTCATGTAAAATAAATTCATCGGGTGATGGTGCACGGTTAATGTTTTGACGTTTAATTGAATGTATGGACATTTTAAATGTAATATATAAATCAATTGTCGTTATTTATTTAAACATTTTTGGACGAAACATTTATAGGGACATAGCACTGAAATTTATTATATACATAAGGTATACTAAATTCTAAAATCGCTGACTAAGCGGAAAATACCGTAATTGATGCAAATTTTTTTTAAAAGGCCAAAGACGAAATCACTGAGGTTTCTAGTTATGACATTACATTGATTGTGTATGTTGCTTTTTATTAGAAATAGTTTGTTTTAAACATGAACTTAATGTTTTCTTGTAAAGGTGAAAAATAATATGGCCACAAATGTTAATATAAACATGTCATTTTTTTAGGGAGAATCACGACAGTAAATTCAATGTACACAAAAGTCTTGAAAAGAAAAAAAATTTGTATAAGACCAAAAAAATATACACAACCAGCTGTTTTTTTAGAAAATTTGTTTTATGTTTATGTTACTTTTGTGTATTATGATCGTGTTTTTTTTTCGTCAACAAACGTCATACAAATGATTTTTAAATCTTCTCGAGACCTTTGTGTATACTAAATTAACCGTCGTGATTCTCCATAGGAAATCGCGCGAACTCCAAAACATGCACAAAAGACATTGCATATAAATTCTTTTAAAACATAATTTATTAGTCTAATTAAAAGGAGATAAACAATTTTTTACTTAATTATATTTTCTTTATTTGGTTTATTATATGGTACATTTAATTTTCAAATAATATTTTAGACTTTCATGTTTTTTTTAATTTAGCTCATTTAAAAAAGGTTTGCGTCTGTTTCAGTGTCCGTTTTTATTCCGCCAGCTTCTCACTGCTTCTTTTAATTTTAAAAGATTGCATCAATTTAAGGTATTTTCAGCAAGGTCAGCAACTTTAGTATGTGCTATATACCTTTTGTCTATTAGGAGTTTCAGTGCAAAGTGCCAATGTAAAAAACTAAAGATGTTTAATTTTACAATTAGAAAAAATTTAGAATGTCAATAAAAATTTTTTACGATTTTTAAGTTTGACCTAAGTGAACGCCATAAATTTTGTTCGCCAGTTATGTGCACTAAAACCTATAATTTAGTAAAAAATTTGGTCTTATTTATGGAACGTTTTCATTTGAGAGCAGCAAAACAATAAACTGCATACTAAATTTTAATTATGATTTGTTTTTTTTTGCTTAGAAAATACTGTGACACATAATTAATTGACTTGCCGCACACAAGAAAAACGCCTATTTCGTAAACTACGACAATTTTTAGCCACATTGTTCCAAAAATTTTGAAATCACCGAGGGCATATATTTTGCAAACACATTCAACAAAGTTCACTTTCATACTGCACTGAAGTCCAAAGCGTTAAACGAAAGGCAGTATATGCTTTCAATACAAACGCACTTTGCCTTTTTGTGCGCACAAAAACAAACACAATCCTCCAGATACTTGTATAATCTTCAATAATTTAATTCGTGATGTATCCTACGGTTTTAAAGGATGACAAAACTATAAAACTTTTTTCTTAAAAAAATTCGTTAAGAATTGATCAGTCTAAAAATTTTGTTTTATCGTCTGCACAAATTTAGCCGCAATTTTAGAACTCAAAAAGCATGGTTGTCGGGTGACACTGTAACTTTTTTACAATTTTATTATCAGAAGAAATGCAGTTTTTAAAAATTCATGGATTTTTTTATTACAAAATGACAAATTTTATAACATTCGGTGTTCTCTACTTTTATTTACTTGTTTAAAACAAAATTCTAATTTTGTTTTAAACAAGTAACACAAACACAATGCATCTAAAGAGAAATAAAATTATATGCGTTAATTAAATAAAATTTTAGAAAAACATATTTCTAGAAATACGTTAATTTTTAAGAAAAAAGCTAAAACACCATAACTTGTGAAAAATGAAACTAATTTAACGAGCGATGTGCTCCAAAAAGCCAATGCTTTAAACCATTAAAACTTACAGTGGGCTTACAGAACTATAAGGTCAATACAAAACAGGTGTAATACATACAAAAACCATCTGAGTTAGAAGTAGTTTTAGAAATAAAATTAAGGTTTAAAATTTTATGATATTAAGAAAAGATATATCTCATTTAAAGAATAAATTTGATCTATGTTTCAATTTTTAACAGTTGTTGATACAAATTATTCTTTTTTATATATAATATAGCTAATGATAATTGTTGTAAATCCCAGTAAGGACGGTTCTTGAACCTGCCTCAATAAGATTGGAGGCAGGCAGGAGGAAGGTAAAACTTCCTTAGAGGCAGGCAGGAGGCAGGGACGGAGGTACGTGGGAGGCAGGTAAAAGTGTCTTGGAGGCAGATAGGAGGCAGGGTGAAGGCAGGTAAAACTGCCTCGAAGGCAAGTGGTTCGGCCTCCTATGTTGAAGCATATACAGGGTAGGAGTCATCTAAAACTGTCTCGGAGACAGGGTGAAGGCAGGAAATTTTAGACTGGAGGCAGGACAGACGTAGCGAAATTTACGATGGAGGCAGATAGGAGGCAAGTAAAAATTTTTTCCCAATTGAGGCAACACATCCTTACCGGGATATAAAAATCCACTGTGAATTACGAAACTAAAAAAGGATTTTTTACAGTTTTTTTTGTAATTTGAATCAATAAAATTTATTTTTTAACCACCATAAAATAACGCATTTTTTTCGCTTTGTAACTTTAAAAAAGTTTTTTTTTTAAATCTGCCGAACTTAGTTCAAAATAAGTTTTTCTCAGTATTTTGTTTAGCAATCGCGACCAAAATATCGCAATTCCAATAATTTGCAATGTTTTTAATTCTTATTTGAGTAACTGAATTAAATTCGGCCAGCCTTAATTTCGGCCACCGGCTGTTATTTTTGCTGAGCATTATAGTTATTATATGAACTGCATACAGCTCGGTAGATGATATAACGATCTATCCAGCCATATGCAGTTCATTTCATAGTTTTACACATGGCAATTCATTTCAAAATTTTTAACAGACGGTTGCCAAAATAAAGGTTTGGTCGAGTTTTAATCAGTTATCATATATCAAAAGTAAAAATACTGGATAAATTCGACTAAAACTGGTTCAACATTATTTTAAGAACTTTGATTTTGATTAAATTAAGAAACTTAGGAGAAGCCTTAACGTTAACTAGGCAAATAAATTTGATAAAGAAGTATTTAAGTTGGTTTTGACCGGACTACAGCATTAAAAATATTATGTTTTTTTAAAATTTTTATTAAAATTTCTGTTACAATTATTTTATTTTTGATATTTGAAATTTTTTATATGAATTTCAGATTTCATTAAAATAATATATGGGTTTGTAAAGAAAACAAGAACATTCAAACAATTTGAAAATTGAAGATAGTTTTTAAAATCAAATGAACACGTCAAACAAGTTTACGCTTTAAAGGCACAGTAGACATTTTTTTTTAATTTATTAAAAAATATATTTTCGAGCTTTTTTAGCCTTAAACTTTTTTAAATTTTGTTAACAAAAACATCTCCAGCGGTTTAAAGTAAATATACTTAAAGTTGTTAAAATATATTGTTTTTATTTAGAAAATATAGAAATGAACATAATATAATGAAAAAAAATTAACAAAAAACTGAAGATACTTGGCTCGAAGAAAATAGTGTCCAAAATTTCTAAAAGCGTATCGAAAAAAATCGTAAATTTAGAGGTATTTAACACCGGACCTTTAAATGAAAGTGCAAAAAAACTACAAAACGACAAAAAATAGCTACCCATCCGCATTTTTCCTTTCTTGTCGACTCATGCGAGTTACTCTTAAATAAAAACATGCACAGTTAGTTTAAAAAAGAATTTATAAAACACATAATAAATACGCAACAGATGTGAAAGTTAGTATACTGATAAGAACTCCATAAAATCAAATTCAATTTTTAAGCAATTTGATACATTCCGTTAGGTAATTACAATGTATGTGTATTTTGCACAGGAATTTATATACGAGCCGTGAAATTATAAGCCATTTTTTCCCGGCACGATTGTTGTTTTACCGCGTATGCATATGCAAACAGAGTTTAAGGGTGGTGTTAATGCGTTAATGTTAACCTGGGACTAAAAATTTACAAGCCGGGATGGAATAGGATCTGGAAAACTGGATTGGATGACCAAACAAATGATTAAGACTCAAGTAGACTCGTGAACTTTAATATCATTATTATTTTATTATTATTATTTTCGCCTTTTTCCACAATAGGTGAAATTACACTGCGGACACTAATTTGGTTTTTTTTTTTTTTTTTTTTGTTGGAGTTTTTTTGTGTTAATTTTTTTTATTTTTCTTTTTTTTTTATTGTGTTTTTTCTTTTTTTTTGTTTTCTTTTGTCTTTTTTGATTTGTGGTGTTTTTTTTGGTTTGTTTTTCTTTTTTTTTCTCTTTTTTTTTCTCTGCGTTTTGTTTCCTTTTTTGGTTTTTTGGTTTGCTTTTTTCTTTGGTGGGCTGTTTTTTTTGTGGGGGGTTTGTTTTTTAGTGATGGGCAGTTCCGGTTCCGGGTTCCGGGTTTCGGATGTTCCGGGAAAAATCAGGAATTCCGGTTCCGGTTTCAGTTCCGGATTTTTGGAAAATCTCAATTCCGGTTCCGGGGGTTCGGGAGTTCCGGCCATCACTAATAATAACCTTCTCCTTCCTTGTACTAATCGTTAGTTCTACTACTAATGTTCCTACCTTCAAAAATTATGCTCCGGAGCTCCGATAATTCAAAGCGGAGAGAGCTTCGAAGCTCCGGAAATCATGACTAGATTTTACAGTTTCACTGCCTGTTACACATTCTATCACTTGCCCCAAAATTTCGCATGTATATTATTTTACTCGCTTTTACCGCTATAAATTATGTATTTTTATCTGTTTTCCTTTTTTTGCTCGCCTTTAATCTGACTACAAACTTCTGCAATTTGGCCGTTAAATACTTTACTTTATTTCTACTTCTACATAACTTGTAAGTCTAAAGTCTACATTTTTTACTCTTATCATTACTTACTATATATGATCACTCCCATCTATTTATCAGGCTTGTGTTACATACCTTAGGCTTGTTTTGCCTACAATCTTAGACACCCTTGGCCGAAATTCAAAAAGCGGAATTGTACGCAAACA
This sequence comes from Microlaimidae sp. YZB2_3, assembly GCA_030248175.1. Classification (NCBI taxonomy): domain Eukaryota; kingdom Metazoa; phylum Nematoda; class Chromadorea; order Desmodorida; family Microlaimidae; species Microlaimidae sp. YZB2_3. Next base: position 2,982 of record JASAMX010004560.1, on the reverse strand, counting down.
AATTTAGTTTTTAAGGTGGGCCGGCCAAAAACATTAGACATACACATAAACTTTTTATAAAAATATATATTATGTAACGTTTTCTAAACCGCTTTTTCAAGTGTTCGAACTATTTTAAGTTATAACAAAAAATTTAAGAAATTTCAAAAATTTAATTTTACGTACTAAAAAGCGTTATTTTGTTTTAAAAGACGAATATTAAAAACACAAAAAAACCAGTTTTTTAACTTTTATAACCATAAAAAGATTATTGTTTTTTAATTGTAAGAAGATTTTAAAAAACCATAAATTAGTGCAAACTAAAAACTAAAAAAAAGCATTAGTGTCAATATTTTTTAAAATTTTTTTAAAAAAACATAAGTAAAACTAATATTAGTTGCAGTTTTTTTACTAAACTTTCTATACAAAAGGTTCGCAAGTTGCAGATGTATTTTTAATTTTATACACATAATTTTATCTTTTTTTTTCATTTTTGAGTTAAAGTTTTTTTTTTCATTTGCAATTAAAGGTGTAGTATGTATACTAATTCCTGTTGTATTTTTATTGCTTTTAATTAAACCTAAACAATATATCAAGATCACACTATAACAAAAATTGTATTACATCAAAAGTTAATTCTCAACGCTTAACGCGTTATTAACAACAAAATAGCGCTTGGTTATAATAAATATAGTTTTTATACATTATTTTTAATATAAAGCAATATTACTAACCCGATATCAAACATAAAACTAAACAGAAACCAGGATAGGTTACCAAAAAACCTAATTTTTAGTTTTGGTTTAAATTTAATTAGTATTAATAAATAAAGCAATTTAAAAAAAACAGCATATATCAGAAATGATGTTTGGGGTTTAGCGTATTGGGTTTTTACACGTTTTTATAATTACAAATTTAAAATTAAAAAAAAAACGAAATGTGTTTTTATACGGAGTTTGCTTGTTGTAATATAATGTAAAACTTAAATGGTAAAACGAGAACAAAAGGAAACAGAAAAAGTCACCAATTGTAACAAAAAGTTTTTTTTTTGAAATCGCTGTATTTAATATTTTTCAGAGTTGAACCAAATTATAAACGTAAACTTTTGATACCCTAAAATAGTTCCTTTAAGTTTCTTTAAGTTTTATAATTATTCGTTCAGTAGCTTTATTATGAATGGTTTTTAAAAAACAAAATTTATTTAAACCAAGCGCTATTCTTATTAATATCTCGTTCACCGTTAAAAACTATTTTTTTTTGTGTAATCATTTTTTTTTCAGAGTGTGACCTAATACCAAAAATATATAACATGTTATATATTTTTGCTAATACATCGATTAGTATTAATTAACACAAACAGAAATTACACCAGAAATTAGTGACTGCATCTTTAATTTGAAAGAAATTTTATTTGTTTTTTGTTGTTAAAATTTTGAAGCATTATTTGTCTAAAATTGTTGTCTGCAACTGACAAATTTTTGAAAGAACAAATCTTTCTGTGTTAAAGCGACATTAGAGATTTATTACGCAATTAATTGTAATTTCGGTCAATAACTCTTTTTTTATTTGTTACAATAGAGCATTGCTTTGAATAATAAATTTGTCCAAAAAAAGTCGCCTTGAAACAGAGCCCTACGTAAAAAAGTTCTTTTTTTTACCGACAAGCTTGTTTTTCTTAAATTTTATTTAGCATTTTGGTTCCATGACTTATACATGAAAAGCAGCTTTTTTGTAAAAAGAAAAAAAAAACACTTTAAATAAAATTTATTTTAAGCCACAATATAATATAGTGTTTAAAGAATAAAACACTAAAATTGCATTCAAAAGCATTATAAATTCACCATCTAAGATTTATATTTATACTGATTTTGGTCTTTAGATGTACTATGAATAATTTATTTGAGAAATACCAGGTGTAAGAAAGTATTCGCAGAGGAAAGCGTATTATACGCTATACTATTTATAAGATGATATATAATACTGCAGTCTAAAGGCGGTCTTTTAATCGGAATTTTAACATCAAGTTTTTTTTTGTTTAAACAAAAACTTAATAAGCAGGTAGTCCTCTAGAGCTGTCTTGAAGATGGTTAAAATTGAAACTGTTAGCTTGATGCATGGCGTTTCAAGACAGAAATACATGTAAGTAGTAAAACAGCTTTATTTTACGTTTCAACCTGATAAAATACAGGCCTTCATCAGGAAATCTAAAAAATTTATAATATTATGAATCAAAAACACAATAAAACATGAGAAAAAGATTAAAATATATAAAAATTATAAGTTTAAAAAACGCGTTTTACAATTTCAATTGTTTCAATAAAACTTTATAGATATCCGGCACCAAATTACATATTTCGGTACTATGAATATTTAGAAAGTTTTTATTGTCCTTATTAACTGATATAAAACAAGCTTCTTTAAAACGAAGAGCAAAATAATTATTATCATGTGCCAGAAACTTCGTAAAACTAAAATTTAGTGAAAAACTTTGTGAAACTAAATACTGGACATAATATTAGTTTTATGAAGTTTGGCGCTCATAAATATTTATTTTGCTCTTCGTTTTAAAAAAGCTTGTTTTATATCAGTTAATAAAGACAATAACGATTTTCTAAATATTCATAGTACCGAAATAATGTAAATTAGTACCGGATATCCATAAAGTTTTATTGTAAAAATTTAAATTGTAATGCGCGTTAATTAAACTTATAATTTTTATATATTTTAATCATTTTTTTCTCGTGTTTTAGTCTATTTTTAATGCATAACATTATATATTTTTAGAGTCCGGTTGAAGGCCTGTGTTTTGTCAGATTGAAATGTAGAATAAAGCTATTTTACTACTTAATTTCTGTCTTAAAACGCCACGCAAGAAGCTAAAAATTTCAATTGTAAAAAATTAATAAGATTATGAGCTGGATTTGATATTTCTAAATCGCATTATTTTTACATAAACTAAGTTCGTCTAACATTATTCTTATTATAAATTATTTCATTAAAATT
>JASAMX010004558.1:0-12358 GCA_030248175.1 Microlaimidae sp. YZB2_3 | reverse complement strand
GCGTCATCATACGTTAAAAATGACGTCATAATTTTAGGGTATTTTTTCATTTTTTTGGCAGGGGGGGCACGGCAAATCCTCCAATAAAACGAGGCATTTCCGGGAGCAGTCACAGGTCTGTATTATTAGTCTCAAACAGTTTTTTTAATGAAATTTTGTGATTATTTTCAATTTTTAATTTATTTAAATTTAATTTTAATTAGATTCTATACAATAGATGCTTCATGTTTCAATTTCTAATTAAATGCAGAGCCATGTCAAAGCCCCGAGTTCGTTAATTTCATCACTAAAAAAAATGTCTACGTCTGCTTCTTATATATTAGCGAACATCTTTGAAACAAAGCGTTCTTACATTATCCCCTTTCGACTGAATAATTAAAAATTAAAATCCGACGTTTTTTTAACAGGATAATGCGGCGGTTTAGGATGAGCGTTAAATAGCGCAGTTGACATTCGTCTAAAAGCTTGAATGCATTAAGAAAAGCTTTAGGAGATTTGTGTATTGAATTAAAATGTGCTAAAATAATAAAACAAAACCTTCTGAAACAATAATGTAGCACAATGTTTTATAAATATTAAGCGGGAATAGAAAAAAATATTACCCAAATAATCCAAAAATAATAAAAAAAAATCAATTGCGCCGACTATTTACATATTTGTCAAGATAATATTTATTTTAAGATACACAGAATGCAAGTCAATTTTCCCCGCTGTTTTGTTTTATAACGATCAATTCAAACGGCTATCGATTTGACCATAAAACAAATACGTTTACCACTGTTGACTCGAAAAAAAGGCTAATTAACAAATGACCTTCTTCTTACACCACATTTTTCCCCAAAAAAGAAAAAATCCTTAAAAGGGTCAGCAACATCGACACTTTCCCAAAATTTTGGCTTACCAAAACATCCCTAACAATTTGAGTGTTCGTGTTTCCAATAGTAAAATTGCTAAAAATGTGATTCTTTAACTTTTATCATTCAACCTTAGTAACGACGGTATGCACACTGGAGTGGCTACGAGAGGGTCACTTGAAACTTGATTTAAAGTTGATGCAGTCCAGTAATCTTAGATCTGGAACTGGGAGCCCAAAAATAAGGAACTTGGAGCCGTAAATTAGTAACTTACAGCCGTAAGTTGGAAACGTGGAGCCGAAAAAAATTGATAGAAAAACCTATAACTAAGCCTAAAAGAAACTTTAATTTAAACAACCCATGCCAATTTCTTCTCAAGCAAGGGCTCCAAGCCAAGTTCCTACCGTAGATAAGCATAGGGGGACGGGACGGGGTAGGATCCACTTTCTCTCTATCCTCGAAATTTCAGAGCCCCTCCCAGACAAAAAGGGTCCTTCCTCCTTCGATTTTTTTTATTTTGACAGCCTTCCCCCTCTGTAATTTTCAAATTACTTCCCCCCCCCACTTCCCAGCCAAATTTAAAGTATAAATTTAGGTAAGGAATTTACTGTCAAAAAGACTATTGTTGTAAAAACAGTACTTTTGTAAACTTTTATATCTAGATAGCTTATTTTAGTTTTTAAATTATATATTAGAGCTAAAACACTAAAAACTATTATTTAAAATAACTTTGTTTGAAACCGCACCCCAGCTGACTCCCCCCTCTAGATTTCTAACCGGTCTTCCACGGGTTGACTCCCACTCCCACCACCTCTAGAAAGCTAGAGGGGGTACGGACCATAGGTGTTTTTGGTCAGGTCCACTAGGGGGAAAAAGGTCCACTTCCACCTCCGGTTGGAAGGCCAAAATTTTTTAGGGGGTTCAGGGGGGGGGTCAGAACAACCCTGGCTTTTTAGGGGGGTCGAACCCGGGTGCGGTGCGGGATTTCAAATTTAGGGGGGGGTTAGGGGGGTCCGATTTTTTAACAAAGTTTTTTTTAATCAATAATTTAAGTGTTTTAGGTTTAATATTGAATTTTATATACTGAAACAGCCGATTTCGGCCTAAAAAGTGTAAACACTGTTTTTAACTAAAAAACCGTGTTTTGATATTAAACAAAAAATTATACTTCCGAATTGGTCGGGAGGGTTTGGGGAGGGGGGTCAGCCTCGCTAGGGGGGTGATCAGGCCGGACTGCTCTCGAGCTTGGGGGCGGAAGGGGTCCCTGGATTTTTTCTAAGGGGGGGTCCGAAATTTTGGCTCAAGGGGGGCGGGGTGGACCCCTTTGTCCCGCCCCCCAAAAACATCTATAACGGACCCCGCCTGGACCCCCGTATTAGCTTTCAAAAGGGCATTTACCCGCGGTAGCCACCTCCCTTTTAGCTTCCAGGTCCATGCTCATGTATAGTTCCTAATATCGGCAGTACCCAGTTTCTCACTAAAAGTCCTCTAAATACCCTGCAACCAGTAACTAACAGCTTACCTCCGATTTTAGAATTGTACGCCACCCCCACACCGCAATAGTTATTTCCGGCCACCGCTGATACTTCTCCGGCGCATCGAGTACCGTGCCTAAAACACAAAACAAACTTTTCGCCTTTATACTACAACAGAAACAGTCACAGTCAGTATAAAATCAAAGTGACTTTGACTCGTAATAACCTCCAAAATAACCTCCGCATTTTGGAGGAAGATACGAAACACCCATCCAGATCACATCCTCAAATTTTGTGAAGTATACCCCCGTCCTCAAATTTTGTGGAGCGTACCCCCGTCCTCAGATGGGTTATACCGAGGGGCGTAGTCAGCCAGTATATCCGAAAGGGGAGGGGGCAAAGGCGTTTGCACTCCATACAATTTTTTCGAAAAAAGGGGTTTTTTTAGAGCTGAAGCGGGCCGGCGATGGATATTCCATATTGCCGCCTACCACCCTATATCAGCACTGTTGTTGATGTAGAATGTTAGTCAAGGCCCCACCCCTATCAGAGGATTTTAGGGAGCAGATGTGAGTTTTACATATTGTATGAGAATAATATATAATAATAATAATGAAAAGGAAATAACCAAAAAAATAAAATTGTAACCTAAGGTAAATTAAATAATAATATGATAGTTAGATAGCATAAAAAGATCAAAGAAATAGAGGCACCGGTTGCGGCCTAGCCCACAACCGGAGGGTACAGCCTATCTTTTATACATTGTTGTGCAACCAAAAGATAAGCCTTCCTCACACGGTAAGGTGATCCGACTAAACGTAGGCCTAGGGACTAGATGTGAGATAGGTTGTGTATATTTTATGTATTCAGTAAATCATATACTAATCTTTGTTTATTATAGGAAAGAACACACCAAGGGAAAGATCAAGAGGAAAATGGACTTGTCATAACAAATTTTATTTAGGTCCAGTAGTGAACATAAGTGCGGTTGCGCATCGTTACTGCGACGTTCTGGATATCTGGGCTGTGGACAGAAAAGAGATCTTCGAACCTAGACAAACTTACGCAAGAAGCAAGCTAGCTCAAGTACCTTTAAAAAAAGGGGTTGTACTGCAAAATATTCAAAATACCGTTAAAAAGAATTAAAAAATTAAAAAAGGGCAAAATTTTTCACGCTGCGCGCGAAGTAATTGTTTACGCTATTATTTGTCATTGTTTTTTCAAGTTAAACTTAAAAAAATTTATAGATGAGTGAACGAAAAAAACTTTTTGGCACCCCCTTAAAAAAAGTTTATTAAAAATAGGTCTATAAGTTTTTTTGGGGCGCATTTTCAGCTTCTGATAACCATTTTTTCATAAATATATCCTATTAAATAAGAAAATTTTAAAAAGGGTGTTTTTTCGGTCACTTTTTTAAAAAAAAACACAATTTTTCCTTTAAAAAAACACCCCGAAAATCGGCTCTAAAACACATAATTCTTAAGCTATTTTAATAAAAACAACATTTTCAAGCTATCCAAACGTTTTTCAACCTATATAACTACTTTAAATTTCATGGTTTTCTGATTAACATATAGAAAAATAAGTTTGAAAAAAATCGTTTTTTCTTGAAATTTGAAAAAAAATTTTTCAAATTTCATTTAAATTCAAATTCCATTTAATAGGGTCTCGTTTTAAATTTAAAATGAGTCAAAGACACACATTATTTTATAGGAACTTTGGCTCATTTTGCCGTAGTAACGACACATAGAAAAGTTATTTTTTGCAATAATTTTGGTTTTATTAAAAATTTTTACATAGAGAGAAAAAAAGTTCAAAAAAATATCGTTTTCCACTCATTATCTATAACTGTAATTTTTAGAGCTACAAAAACTGTTTTCAGACATGTGCTCTGCCCCTCCCCCCCGGCTTTTATTGGAGGGTGGCAATTCCAAAACGGGCGTGGGGCACGGGGGCAACTTTTTTAAAACGGGGGAGGGGCAATAAAACGAGGGGGGCAAGCAGGGGAGAAAGAAAAAAAGAGAAAAAAGGAGAAAAAAGAAGGGAAAAGGGGAAAAGGGACAAAAAAAGCGAAAATACGGTAAAAATGTCTAAAATGGCTTAAAATGTATTGAAATAGACTAAAAACTGAAAAAAATTCGCGGTGATGGCGTCATTATAGGTCAAAAATGGCGTCATAATTTTAGGGTACTTTTTCATTTTTTATCGGGGGGGGGGTGGGGCAATAAAACGGGGCAGGAGGCAAATTCTCAAATAAAGCGGGAGGGGGGTATTTCCAGACCGTGCGCAGATACAGGTCTGTGTTTTTATTAAATCTACGCACTTTCTTATCCCAGAAAAGCAGTTTTAAAAAATATTTTTCACAGTTTAGTAATTTTATTGAAATTTAATCCTTTGACATTTAATAACCAGCAGAAAAACATTAATTTAAAAATCTTGAAACAAAAACATAACATTTTTTGGCTGAGGCACTGTTTTTTGAATTATTTTTAACAAAACCGCACAAACATTTAAAGGTGAGGTGCGGAATTAAACTTTTTGTCTTCGATTTTGATATTTTTTGTGAAAGCATTACTCCTGCTCCCAATATCCAACAAAATTTTTTTCAACAAAATATCTCCAGGAGTTGTGACCCCCCAAAAATGGCGTTTTTCGACAATTCTGTACGTGGCAGATTGCTCAACGAAATATTCCCGTACAAAAAATCCGAAACTTTTTCGTTAAAAACACCAAACTACGGCAGTGATTTTGTGAAGTTTGTCCAACCTTTTTTTTTCACTTCGTGTTTTTAGCAAAAAATCGAGGGTTTTTTGTACGAAAAACGCAATATCTCGACAAATACTGCATCAATCTTAACAATCAAGATATCAAATAAAAGTACAAAATAGCCACTTTCTTTGAGTACATAATTTGTAACTTAATTCGTTATACTCATTGAGAAATTTGTCACGTACAGAATTGTTAAAAACCCCATTTTTGTGGGGTCATAACTCCTGAACCACTGGAGATATTTGTTGAAAAAAATTTTTGTAGGCTATTAGGGGTAGGGGCATAGAGGTGGGCAGGGGTCTTGGGGGGTTACATACATCCTCAAAAATCTCGATTATAGCTGACACCCCCCCCCTAAAATTTGGGGGTACCCTGGACACTCCCCCCTAAGATTTTGGGGGTCCCACGTCCTAGTACCAAAAACGCTAAAAATGGTGTATTTGAGGTAAACCCTAAAAAATATTTTTGGGACACCCCCACCCCCCAAATTTCGGGGTCCGCTATGCCCCCCCAAATCCGGGAGGCTGCCCACCAGTGGCGTAGCCAGGATTTCATTTCGGGGGGAGGCGGTCTGAAGGGGAGAAAAAGTTCCACAAAAGCGGCGCGTAGCGCCGCCGCCTGCGCCGCGTAACGGCGCCAGCCGACGCGAAACGTCGGCCGGGGGGTCTCGGGGGTGTCTCCCCAGCCGCCGGAGGCGAAATTTTTTTAAATATGCACTAAAAACTGTTTAAAAATCGTCCCCTGGTGTTTGCGTGAACATACATTATACTTTTGATTTTTTACCTAATTTCTGCACAATTATGTCTAATCTTCAAATCATACATGGGCAAGTTGGTCCGGAGTGGGGGGGGGGGGGTTAAACCCCAAATTAGGGGGGGGGTTAAAATCCGAGAAACGCAAAATACCCATATCGTTTTTTTTCTGGAGTGCATTTTACCCATATCGTTTTTCGATTTTGAAGGAAAAATAGGTAAAAAACGCTAATTTAAGGTCAAAAAGCCCTTTTTATTGCATTTTTGAGCTTTTTATTGCTTAAAACATTCATTTGGACCTCAAAACTTAAGTTTGGAGGCAGTTAGAAGTCCTTTTAAAGACATTTTTCATTTTTCCGAAATTCGGGGGGGGGGGGGGGTTAACTTTTGGCTCCCCCCCCCCCACCAGTGGCGTAGCCAGGATTTCATTTCGGGGGGGGGGGGAAAGGGGGAAAAAGTTCCCAAAGCCCCGTACCGCCCTTGCGCCGCGTAACGGCGCCAGCCCAATTTGGGGGGGGGGGTCTACCCCACCCCCAGGCGAAATTTTTTTAAATATGCACTAAAAACTGTTTAAAAATCGTCCCCTGGTGTTTGCGTGAACATACATTATACTTTTGATTTTTTACCTAATTTCTGCACAATTATGTCTAATCTTCAAATTTATCAGGCGATGAAATTATTGTATATAACAGAACTATCTATTTTCTGATGGCTTTAAATTTTGCGAATGAGTATGGTGTGAGTTATAATAACAAAAAATATTACTAATAATATTAATTTTACTGTATATATATATAAATCTGACCTTCCCGCGTAGCGGGAAAAATTTTTATATTGATTAATTTTTGAGTTTAGAATGTACTAAGATTTGTATTAAATTTTTATAACTAACTCAATATATGAAAAGTAACAAAAAATCTATACAAACTGCCACGCTTCAGCATAGGGGGAGGTGGAAAGGCGGAAAAAGCCACAAGTGTAAAAACCGTTGTTAAGGGGTTTAAAACAACCATTATCAAACATACATATCTTATAATATAAGAATTTTAACATCTATATAGTATTATCATTCAATAGCTGAGGCAAAGGCACATGCCTTAGCTATGTATTGAATGGTACAATCCATCGAAATTAGAAAAAAACTAACAAAATGATTAATGTACACTTCCCGCAAAGCGGGAAAAATTTCAGTGTTTTGGGTATTTTTATGCTTTTAGAAAGCATCAGAAATGTTTCTGAATTTATATATAAAGAAAAAAAATTTTTTCCCAAAATTCAAAAAAACGTAAGGGTCCCCCCTTACGAAAAAATCCGGCTTCGCCGGATTTCGGGGGAGGGGGGGGGCGGCCGCCCTCCCCCTTGGCTACGCCACTGCTGCCCACCAATGGGTGGGGTAAGGTTTTCTCAAAAAATTAACAAAATCGAAGACAAAACGACACTTTAAGCAAGTAAAAAACAGATAAAATATTCTGTTTTAATTTTTAAAACATTTTTTGTTTGATTTTTTTACTTTTTTTTCAAAATAATAAAATTTATATCTTGTAAAATACATCATATGACAAGTAATTAATTTTAAAAGCCGTTTTTATATGTTTTTGAAGCTAAAACACACTTTTAGAAGTTTTTTATTGAATTTTAAGTGATTTTTAACCTAAATTTGTTCACAGCGTTTTTCCAAAAAAAAACCCTTATTTAATTTATAAAAACTGATGCGACTAGGCTAAGAACGATGGCTACCACGTGAAAGAGCGAGAGTTAACATTTAACCGGGGTAAACACCCCCCTAGTTTCGGTGATCGTGTTCATCTATGAAGGTAGGGGTCGCCAGTTTCGGGTTTTTTCACTCCAACTTTCCTTATCTCTCCATCTATGCATTCAGTTTTCACATTTTTTGGATTTTTTTTGTAGTTTTCACATTTTTTACAAACAATAAACATTCCCGACTTGAATACAGTTCAATAGACACAATTACAAAACATACTTGTTATCGTTATTGTCCTGGGGATAAGGATCACTGTCCCCTGCGTTCACATCGGTACTCGCATACGGATCCTAAACTACTTATTTTAACACAAAGCAAAATACATACTAATAACGAAAAACACGAAAGGGAAAAAAGGTTGGGCACATTTCATAAAAACGCTGCCGTCGTTTGGTGTTTTTAACGAAAAAAATCTAGGGTTTTTTGTACGAGAAACGCAGTATCTCGACAAATACTGCACCAATTTTAACGATTAAGGTATCAAATTAAAGTAAAAAGTAGCTGCTTTCTTTGAGTGCATAATTTATAACGTAGTACGTTATACCCATTAAGCAATCGTTCACGTACAGAATTGTTGAAAAACGTCAATTGTTGTTCTTTGGGGGGTCATGACTCCAAAACCACTGAAGATATTTTGTTGAAAAAATTTTTGTGGGCTATTGGGGGCAGGGGTAAGGTTTTTATAAAAAATTGTTGAAATCGAAAACAAAAAAAAAAATAAAGTAAAGAAGGTTTTTTTTCTTTTCAAAGGTTGTAAAGAAGCCAAAAACCGATAGTTTTTAGAAAAATACATCAAAAAATTGCACACCCAAATGACGAAGTTTTCCAAAGATGTTGAAAGAAGAAATTAAAACCGACGAAAGTTCCGGAAACCAAATGCTTTTGTTATGAAAGATAAATTTAAGGTTTTGACTCATTTCAAACATATTAGAAGGATAAATATATATATTTAATATTTAAATGTATAATTTTTGTGCATTGACAATGTTTGTTAACTGCGCAGTTTACAGCCATTGTGTACCTAGCGGTGGCAATGCTACTGCACTGTGAACTTTGCGGTACGTGCAAATTTCTGAAAGAAACAAACTCAATAAAAAAAGTGAAGTAACAGCCATTATTTGTATTTCAGTTTATAAACTTGCATTAATTTTATTTCCAAAATCATTGCTAAAAAAGCCACAAAGTTTGACAAAATTAACTTTCGTAATCGATAACGGCTTTAAAATATTTTTTATTAAAGTTTTAAGTAATTTTTTTTTTCACGAATCCCTCTGATATTATTTTGCTAGTTATTTGTTAAATTTTAACGTTAAAAATAATTTTGTACAAAATGTAAAACTCATAACACAATTAAATTTTAAAAAATTTTCCTGCTTAGTCTAATCTCTGTTTTTTTTAATTTTTTAAAAATATTTTTTAATTATTACATAAATTTTATAATAATGCATTAAAATAAAATCTCTATATTAACCTTTCCTTCTCTCTTATTGAAAAAATTACAAAAAGCCAAACTTGTAGAATTGGAGTAGAAAGGGGTAAAGCATACCTGGACACGAAGGAAGGAGGGGTTACTGGGAGGGGGGTTTAAGCCCCCACTAAGAAGTGGAGGCCAGAAAAGGTTAACCCCTTCCAAATTGGCAAATTTGGAAAAATGAAGAAAAAATTTATCTTTAAAATAACTTCTAATTGTCTTCAAACTTAAATTTTAAGGTCAAAATAAGTGTTTTAAGCAATAAAAGCTCAAAAATACAATAAAAAGGACTTTTTGATCTAAACTTAGCGTTTTTTACCTATTTTTCCTTTAAAATCGAAAAACGATAGGGTAAAATGCACTTCAGAAAAAAAACGATACGGTAAAATGCGCTTCTCGGACTGTAACCCCATAGATGTTTTTGGTCAGGTCCGCCAGGGGGGAAGGTCGACGGTCCACCCCCGGGTGGAAGGTCAAAATTTTTAGGGGGGGGGGTCGGGGGTCCGGGACCCCCCTGGCTTTTTAGGGGGGGTCGACCCGGGTGCGAGATTTCAAATTTAGGGGGGTAGGGGGGTCCATTTTTCAGCAAAATTTTTTTAATCAATAATTTAAGTCTTTTTAGGTCTAATATTGAATTTTATATAATAAAACAGCCTATTAAGCCTAAAAAGTGTATTTAAACACTGTTTTTTAACTAAAAACTGTGTTTTGACAGTAAATAAAAAATATTTCCAAATTGGTCGGGAGGGGGGGGGGAGGGGGGTGGAGCCTTCCAGGGGGGGGGTAGGTCGGACCGCTCTCGAGCTGGAGGAGGGGGGGCCCCCCTGGATTTTTTCCAGGGGGGGGTCCAAAATTTTGGCTCTAGGGGGGGGGGGTGCACCCCTCTGTCCCCCCCCCAAAAACATCTATGCTAACCGCCCCACCCCTTCCTCCTAATTCCGTTCCGGGTTCCCCACCCCACCCCCAACTCCACACCAACTTGCCCATGTATGGGGTAAATGGAAAAAAAAGGAATGTACCCCAAAAATTGGCATCTTGAGGAAAAGGTGGGGAAGATCGCCCTTGGCGGAGGGAGGAAGGAGAGGCGTGATTCTTTCTCCTTGTGCACCTATGTCACCAAATTTGTGTACAGCAAACACTTGTGCACTGCCCCCCGAGGTTTTATCGGGAGAGGACAATTCCAAAACGGGGGGGCACGAGGGGCAACTTTTTTGAAACTGGGGGTAATAAAACGGAGGTGCAAGCAGGAAAGAAAGAAAAAGAGAAAAAAAGGAGAAAAAAAAAGATGGGAAAAGGGAAAAAAGGGACAAAAAAAGGCAAAAAATAAGTCTAAAATGGCTTTAAATCTATTGAAATAGGCTAAAAACTGCTAAAAATTCCTGATGATTGCGTCATTATAAAAGGTCAAAAATGGCGCCACAATTTTAGGGTGCTTTTTTATTTTTTGGCAAAGGGACGGCAATAAAACGGGGGGGGCAAATCCTCCAATAAAGCGGGGGGGGATTTCCAGACGGTTCACAGGTTTGCAGCTAGGTAGGTAACTTACGTAATTTTGCGCCAAATCCGGATGGTCCCTTTGTATCCCGTCGTCCAGTATGGACACGGAGACGTTGACGCCGGAGTAGCCCAACTTCCACGCTTCCCGCACTTTCATGTCGTAGCCACCCACGGCGCCGCCGTGCTAAAAAATTATTATAATTATAATAAAATAATAATTATAATTACAAACCTGTGCACGGTCTGGAAATGCCCCCCCCCCGTTTTATTGGAAGATTTGCCCCCCCCGTTTTATTGCCCCCCCGCCAAAAAATGAAAAAGTACCCTAAAATTATGATGTTATTTTTATCCTATGATGACGCCATCATCGCGATTTTTTTTGCAGTTTTTAGCGTATTTCAATGTGTTTTAAGCCATTTTAGACCTATTTCTACCTTATTTTCGCTTTTTTGTCCCTTTTCCCCCCTTTCCCTTCTTTTTTCTCTCCTTTTTTTCTTTCCTCCCTGCTTGCCCCCCCCCCCTCGTTTTATTGCCCCCCGTTTCAAAAAAGTTGCCCCCCGATTTTGGAATTGCCCCCCCGTTTTAACCCTCGGTGGGGGGGGGGCAGTGCACAGGTCTGTAATTATAGACAATTGATTTAAAATTAATAAACTATGCTCAAACAAGACGAGCTAAAAAAAACAATAATTTTACAAATTAAACAATCAACAACACTATACTCAAACCTGTGCAATGCCTCTCTGGGGAGTGCCGAGTTTCTGGTTATACCATCATTAAAATTCGGAAGGCTGATCACGTAAGGACCCATCTGTGCTCAGGATAAAAATTTCTGCGGCAATTTTTTTCAGACTTTAAACTTTAATTCAGTTACGTAAATAGATGAAACGGGTAATCTCATTCAAGCTAGGGGGCATCTTTATCCCGAGTAAATGACATTTTAAAATCTAGGAGAGGAGTCGGACGCGGACCCCCCATCCCCCTTGGCTTTTTAGGGGGGTCGTTGACCCAAAGGGAAAAAACTCAGCAGAGTAGGAGTGGGGTCAGGTTAAAAGTGTTCAAGGCAAAATACTTTTAAATCTTTAAATGTTTAATTTATTGTTATTTTATACATACATGGGCACGGGGGGTTAGGGGGTTAACCCCCCAAATTCTGAGAAAGGGGGTTTAACCCCCCCACTCAGAAGTGGGGGGGGAGAAAAGGTTAACCCCCCAATTTTGGAAAAATGAAGAAGAAAAAAATTCTTTAAAATGACTTCTAACTGCCTCCAAACTTAAGTTTTGAGGTCAAATTGAATGTTTTAAGCAATAAAAAGCTCAAAAATTCTATAAAAAGGGCTTTTTGACCTAAAATTAGCGTTTTTTACCAATTTTTTCTTCAAAATCGAAAAACTATATAAGTAAAATGCACTCCAGAAAAAAAAACTATATGGGTATTTTGCATTTCTCAGATTTTAATGCCCCCCCCCTTTATTTGGGGTTTAACTCCCCCCCCCACTCCGGACCAATTTGCCCATGTATGTTTTATAGGATAATATAATACTACATTTTATTGAATAAAATGAGCTATCAGGTATAAAATAGATGTAAAAACACGACTTCTAGCTAAACATTCACGTTTTTCAAAGAAACTGAGATAAAAATAAGTATCTACCTACTTAAAATTTTTTCAAGCGGGGGGGGGTAGATTTTAAATTTTAGGGGGTATAGGTTGACAGCTTCCCGAATTTATGGCAGTATAACCGACCCCCCAAATTTGGGGGGTGTCCCCATAGGTGAGA